>SJYO01018757.1:2615485-2675412 GCA_006410555.1 Capra ibex | reverse complement strand
AGCTATTTCCTGTCTTACCGTACCTGGATTGTCTTCGTCTTCTATAATTCTTCTCCACCGTTCTTATGTGTCTTCTTGACATGTTTTTTTCTAAAAGTGCTGGGTCTATCAATACTACTACACTAGTGATTAGATCTCGGTCTGTAGAACCTTACACTTCAGTTCATCCGGAAACTTTCTAAGTGATGCTTGTTTCGATCACCTCCAATACCTTAAGGTTAATTCGACAAAGTTTAGGACTTTCTACTACGACAATTTCACGACGTGAGTTATGCGGTCGTTTAAACCTTTTGAGTCGTCACCGGTGTCCTGACCTTTTCCAGTCAAAAGTAAGGTTAAAGTTTCTTTCCGTTACGGTTTCTTACGAGTTTGATGACGTGTTAACGTGAGTAGAGTGTACGATCATTTCATTACGAGTTTTAAGAGGTTCGGTCCGAAGTCCTTATGTACTTGACACTTGAGGGACTGCAAGTTCGAGCAAAATCTTTTCCGTCTCCTTGGTCTCTAGTTTAACGGTTGTAGGTGACCTAGTACCTTTTTCGTTCTCTCAAGGTCTTTTTGTAGATAAAGACGAAATAACTGATACGGTTTCGGAAACTGACACACCTAGTGTTCTTTGACACCTTTTAAGACTTTCTCTACCCTTATGGTCTGGTGGATTGGACGGAGAACTCTTTAGACATACGTCCAGTCCTTCGTTTTCAATCTTGACCTGTACCTTGTTGTCTGACCAAGGTTTATCCTTCTCCTCATGCAGTTCCGACATATAACAGTGGGACGAATAAATTGAAGATACGTCTCATGTAGTACTCTTCGCGACCCGACCTTCTTTGTGTTCGACCCTAGTTCTAAAGACCCTCTTTATAGTTATTGGAGTCTATATGTCTACTGTGGTGGGAATACCATCTTTCACTTCTCCTTGATTTTTCGGAGGACTACTTTCACTTTCTCCTCTCGTTTTTTCAACCGAAGGTCGAGTTGTAAGTCTTTTGCTTCTAGTACCGTAGACCAGGGTAGTGAAGTACCCTTTATCTACCCCTTTGTCACCTTTGTTATAGTCTGAAATAAAACCCCCCGACATCTTAGTGACGTCTACCACTGATGTCGGTACTTTAGTTTTCTGCGAATGAGGAACCTTCTTTTCAATACTGGTTGGATCTATCGTATAAGTTTTCGTCTCTGTAATGAAACGGCTGATTCCAGGCCGATCAGTTCCGATACCAAAAAGGACACCAGTACATACCTACACTCTAAACCTGACATTTCTTCCGACTCGCGGCTTCTTAACTACGAAAACCTGACACCACAACCTCTTCTGAGAACTCTCAGGGAACCTGACGTTCCTCTAGGTTGGTCAGGTAAGACTTCCTCTAGTTGGGACCCTAAAGAAACCTACCTTACTACGATTTCGACTTCGAGGTCATGAAACCGGTGGAGTACGATTCTCAACTGAGTAACCTTTTCTGAGACTACGACCCTCCCTAACCACCGTCCTCCTCTTCCCCTGCTGGGTCCTTCTCTACCGACCTACCATAGTGCCTGAGCTACCTGGACTCAGACTCACTTGAGGCCCTCTACCACTACCTGTCCCTCCGGACCGTACGACGTTAAGTACCCTAACGTCTCAGCCTGTGTTGACTCGTTTACTTGACTTGACTTGAATTGAATTGACTTTCACCTTGTCGATATACAAATGTATATAGGGAAGAAAAAACTTAAAGGAAGGGTAAATCCAGTGGTATCTCGTAAGTCATCTACGATACGTCGTCCTAGAGTCATCAGTGGATGAAATGTATCACAGTTATCACACATACATACATATATATAGAGTTTATATATATATATATATTTTAGTTAGGGTTAGAGAGTTAAGTACGGGGGAAGGGGGACCCATAGGTATATAAACAACAGATGTTCACTCAGAGATGAAGACGAAAAGTTCATTCTAATATGGTAAAAAGATCTAAGGTGTATACAGACAATTATACACTATGAACAAAAAGAGAAAGACTGAATGAAGTGAGAGATACTGTCAAAGATCTAGGTGGATGCAGAGACGTTTACCGTGTTAAGGTAAGTAAAATACCGACTTGTTATAAGGTAACATAATTACATGATCTGTAGAAGAAATAAGTAAGGAACAGTTTCTTGTAAGTATAACGAAGGTACAGGAAGATAACATTTATCACAACGTCACTTGCGACCCCATGTACACAAAAAACTTAACATCAAAAGGGACCCATATGCGGGTCCATGAGTACCTAACGACTCTGCACACTGTCGAGATAAAAATCAAAATATTCCTTGGAGGTATGACGAAAGGTATCTTCGACATAGCTAAATGTTAGGGTGGTTGTCACATTTTTCCCAAGGGAAAAGAGGTGTAGAAGAGATCGTAAATGACAAACATCTAAAAAACTATTATCGGAAAGGCTATTCACACTACACTATGAAGTGACATAAAAAATAAAGTAAAGAAATTATTAATCACTGTAACTCGTAGAAAAGTAAACAAACAACTGATAGATACACAGAAGGAACCCCTTTACAGATAAATCCGGGAGGTGGGTAAACGACTAACCCAAAAAAAAAAAAAATATAACTCGACGTACTCGACAATGTTTTCGAAACATTAAAACAGGTTTATTTGAAAAAAAGACGAGATGTGTAAAAAAAACTTCATATGAACTAAATGTAACAACACAAATAAACGTTACATTTCGTTTCACTAAATTAATGTGTGTGTGTGTGTGTGTGTGTGTATATATATATATGTGTGTGTGTGTATAAAGTCACGAAGGGTTCACCGTGATCACCATTTCTTAGACGGACAGTTACGTCCTCTACATTCTCTGTGGTCAAGCTAGGGACCCAGACCTACTAGGGGACTTCCTTCCGTTCCGTTGGTCGAGGTCATAAGAACGGATCTCTTAGGGTACCCGTCTGCTCGGATGTTAGGCATCCCAACGTGTCAGTCTGTGTTGATTTCGCCGAGTCGTACGTACGTACGTATATATACGTGTAAGTAAAAAGCGTAACAAAAGGTAATATCAAATAGTGTCCTATAACTTATATCAAGGGATACGATGTCTCGTCCTTGAACGACAAACGAGATGTGTATGACAACGGTACTAGGTAACATTGTGTAGAATCATCAAATATGGAGTTCAACATGATTTAACACAAAAGAGTTGAAACTTTGAATAGAGGTGACATCAAGAAGTCCCGTCCGACAACTGCCTCCAATTAAGAAGTAAGTGAAGTTTGAATCGTAGTAAAGGGACTTAGTTGTTGATTCTTCCTAACTATATTTAACAATTGAGTAGTTCTCGATTCTTTTCGGTAGAGTTTATTGAAGAAACAAAAAACTGATATGTATATAGAGAGTTAATAGAGTTTAGAAATTGACAAAAGGAGTTTTCGACAGAATTTGTCAACTAAAAAAAGACTTGTGCAAAAAGTCAACGACTAGTTTCACTAAGTTAGTTGAGTAATAACTATTTACTGAAAAGAAAAAAAAACTATTTACTGAAAAGAATCAACTGATTATTAATCTTCACTACAATCAATGTCAGAGAGTAAAAACCCCTCCCCCTACTCTTTTAACGACATTAAAGATGAAAAAGTAACGAAAAAATAACACTACCCACGACTCAAATCATTACATCTACACATAACATATGAAAACTGTATCGATGTCACTGTGACTTATTACTTGAGTTATGAAACGGTAGATTAAGTGATTATCTTATTATGTTTCAGCTGACACGAAGTTCTTCAGTAGTTTAATGAGTGATATTGTAACGGGAAAGTGTTAAAAAGTTAAAAATCACAATCAAACCTAGTTCGTCGAAAAAAAGATCTTTATAAAAGAAACATTTAATTCAGTTCAAGATTACTAAGTAACTTACATCCAGTTGGTACATTTTTTTAATGTCACTTCCGAGTTAACAACTTTGCTTTGTTCTATAAGTCCCATCGTCCTCTATCAAGAAAGGTGACACAATATTTAGAAACAAAGGTTCCGGTTTTTCCAATAAAAAGTCCGACGTCCTTTAAAAAAGTAAAATATTTAATGAATGTACGTCGATAAAAGAGATTACATTATATTTTTAACCACTAATTAGGATTATAAGTGGTTTCCTGAAGTTAGATAATTGATATGTTAACTCGTTTATAATTCTCACAAAGATTCATCAGTTAAATACCGTATCATGTATAAGTATTTAAAAACGAAAAAAAAAAAACCGAAACGTACGAGTCAACACAGGTTGAACGACACTGGGGTTCCCGACATCAGGTGGACCATATTTATAGTTCTACATTTTCATGGAAGAACCGGACACAATTATATTACAGTCATTCCTTTCTTCTTGTATCTGTTTATGAATGAATAAAGAAACGACACAAGTAACCTTTATTAAGTTAATTGTTAAGTGTATTTGTCTAGAATGTTCTAAATCGTGATAAAATTTTTACTTCAGGTATAAAGTAAATTAATTTTCATGTGTAGGTTTGTTAATTACAAAAACACCACACTCGTACCACCGACTCCGGGGTGGATAGTCGTCTTTTAACTTAATCTCTAAATGACTCTTTCCGAGGTGGGTGGTCTCGTCCCGGATCGAATAGGGTGTCGGTCAGTGAGGGGGGTCCTTCGAAGGTGTTCGAAGAATAGGAGTAGGTAGTCTCCCGTCTGTCTTACTTTTGGTATTAGTGTCTTTTGATTGGTTTGTCTCGTGTACCTAGTGTTCGAACAGATTGAGTCACTTTTATACTCGGTAGGACCCATCCGGGTGTGTTCTACCTACCCAGTACTACTCCTTAATGTTTTTGCACCAGGTGACCTCTTCCCCTGAAGTCGTTTGCTGAAGTCATAAGAACGGAACTCTTGGGGTACTTGTCATCCTTTTCTTTTTTTTTCTATACCGTGACCTTCTACTCTAGGGGTCCAACCATCTACGGGTTATACGGTGACCTCTTCTCGTCTCTTTATCATGGTCTTTTTTACTTCTCCGACTCGGTTTACCTTTAGGGGGTCCACACGCCTACACAGACCACCACGTTCATTTCAAGTCACGAAGTTTCTTGTTATAATGTATCTTTGGACATTTCAATCCGGGTACTTAGTTCCGTTTAACCTTCACCAGTTTGTCCTCTACCGTTCTCACTCGTAACTGTAGATCCTTGGTCACTTGATTTTACCTGACCTTACCCACTTAAATTAAGTCTACTGGTAATATAGATGGTGACACTTATTCTTAGGGAGTCTTCTATACCTCTTCGGTAGTCCAGTTGTTTTCTCGGACTTTATGTCATGAACCTACGTTAGAAATTTCGTTATCTTTCTAGATACAAACAAAGGTTCCGTTTGGTAAGTTATAGTGTCATTAGGTTCAGATACGGGGTTGGACATTACGACTTCTTTGACTTCAACTTATCAAGATACTTCGGGACGTTCTACAAGATCTTGTGGGGTTTTGCTACAGGAAAAGTAATATCCCCTGACCTTACGTTTTCATCCTTCAGTTCTTTGTGGACCTCATTGTCAGTTTAAACCGGAACCTCATGTCTTACTCCGTCCCGTTTCGATTGTCTCAAAACGGTTCTCTTACTTGACCAGTATCGTTTGTGGGAGAAGGTTGTTATGTTCTCTTTTGAGATGTGTACCTGTAGTGGTCTACCAGTCGTGACTTTAGTCTGACTAATATAAGAAACGTCGGTTTCTCCCTCTTCAAGATACTTCAGTCGTTTTTGTTCTGGCCCTCGACTGACACAGAGTCTAGTACTTGAGGAATAACGGTTTAAGTCTGAATTTAACTTCTTTCATCCCTTTTTGTGATATAGTAAGTCCATACTGGATTTAGTTTTGGGAATGTTAATATGTCACCTTCACTACTTATGTAAGTTTATTAATCTAAACTATCTCACGGACTTCTTGATACCTACCTACAAACACTGTAACATGTCCTCTGTCCAAAGTTCTGGTAGAGGTTCCTTTTCTTTACGTTTTTCCTTTTTTACCAACAGACTCCTCCGGAATGTTTATGGACACTTATCTTCTCTTCGTTTTCCTTTTCCTTTTTCCTTTCTATATGAGTAAACTTACGTCTCAAGGTTTCTTATCGTTCCTCTCTATTTTTGAGGAAGAAGTCACTAGTGACGTTTCTTTATCTCCTTTTGTCATCTTACCCTTCCTGATCGCTAGAGAAGTTCTTTTATTCTCTATGGTTCCCTTGTAAAGTAGGTTTCTACCCGTGTTATTTCCTGTCTTTACCATACCTGGATTGTCTTTGTCTTCTATAATTCTTCTCCGCCGTTCTTATATGTCTTCTTGATATGTTTTCCCTAGAATTACAGGGTCTATTAGTGTTACCACAGTAGTGAGTGGATCTCGGTCTGTGGATCTTACACTTCAGTTCACCCGGAATCTTTAGTAGTGATGCTTGTTTCGATCGTCTCCAATACCTTGAGGTGGACTTGATAAAGTTTAGAATTTTCTACAATACTTTCACGATGTGAGTTATATAGTGTTTAAATCTTTTAACTCGTCACCGGTGTCCTGACCTTTTGCAGGCAAAAGTAAGGTTAGGGTTTCTTTCCGTTACGAGTTTGATGGTATGTTAACTTGAGTAAAGTGTGCGATCATTTCATTACGAGTATCAAGAAGTTCGGTCCGAAGTTATCATGTACTTGGCACTTGAAGGTCAACAAGTTCGACCTAAATCTTTTCCGTTTCCTAGGTGTCTAATTTAACGGTTGTAGGCGACCTAGTAGTTTTTTCGTTCTCAAAGTCTTTGTAGATAAAGACGAAATAACTTAAACGGTGTCGGAAACTGACACATCTGGTGTTGTCTGAGACCTTTTAAGATTTTCTCTACCCTTATTGTCTAGTGGACTTGACGGAGAACTCTTTAGACATGTGTCCAGTCCTTCGTTGTCAATCTTGACCTGTACCTTGTTGTCTGACCAAGGTTTATCCTTTTTCGACATATAAAAGTGGGACGAATAAATTGAATATTCGTCTCACGTAGTACTCTTTGCGACCCGAACCACTTCGTGTTCGACCTTAATTCTAACGACCCTCTTTATAGTTATTGGAGTCTATACGTCTACTGTGGTGAGAATACCATCTTTAACTTTCTTCTTGATGTCTCGGAGAACTATTTTCACACTCTCCTCTCACTTTTTTAACTGAAATTCAAGTTGTAAGTCTTTTGATTCTAGTACCGTAGGACAACGTCGTGTTTATCTACCCCTTTGTCCCCTTGGTCACTGTCTGAAATAAGAAAACTGAGGTTTTAGTGACGTCTGCCACTGACGTCGGTACTTTAATTTTCTGTGAACGAGGAACCTTCTTTTCAACACTGGTTGGATCTGTCGTATAATTTTTGGTCTCTGTAATGAAACGGTTGTTTCCAGGTAGATCAGTTTCGAGACCAAAAAGGTCATCAGTACATACCTACACTCTCAACCTGATATTTCTTTCGACTCGTGGCTTCTTGACTATGAAAGTTTGTCACCACAACCTCTTCTAAGAACTCTCAGGGAACCTGTCGTTCCTTTAGATTGGTCAGGTATGATTTCCTTTAGTCAGTACTTATAAGTAACCTTATAAAGTCGATTTCGATTTGAGGTTATGAAACAGGTACACTACGTTTCTTGACTGTTCAACCTTTTCTTGGACTTGGACCCTTTCTAACTTTCACCCTCCTCTTCCCCTACTGTCTCCTACTCTACCGACCTACCGTAGTGGCTGAGTTACCTGTACTCAAACTCATTTGAGGTCCTCAACCACTACCTGTCCCTCCGGACCGCACGACACGTCAGGTACCCCAACGTCTCAGCCTGTGCTGACTCACTGGCTTGACTTGACTTGACGAGGAACCTTCATTTCGATATGGTGTGGATATGTCACATAATTTTTTCGTCTCCGGAATGAAACAGTTGTTTCCAAGTATATCAACTTCGATACCAAAAAGGTCACCAGTACATACCTGGACTCTCAATCTGGTATTTCTTTCGACTCGTGACTTCTTAACTACGAAAACTAGACAGCACAACCTCTTCTGAGAACTCTCAGGGAACCTGACGTTCTTCTAGTTTGGTCAGGTAGTATCTCCTCTAGTCAGGACCCACAAGTAACCTTCCTGACTACGACCTTCCCTTTGAGGTTATCAAACCGGTGGAGTACGCTTCTCAACTGAGTAACCTTTTCTGGGACTACGACCCTGCCTAACCTCCGTCCTCCTCTTCCCCTACTGTGTCCTACTCTACCAACCTACCAACCTACTGAGTTGCCTGTACTCAAACTCGTTCGAGGTCCTCTACCACTTCCTGTCCCTTCGGATTGTCCGACGTCAGGTACCCCAGTGTTTCTCAACCTGTCCTGACTTACTGACTCGTTGTTGTCGTAAATATACGGGTAAAGACGTAGGATTGTTCCGTAAATGACGAAATTTCTAAATTAGTATAGTACTTGTGACGTATCGGGAAGTTCGTTTTGTCAATAACACGAGTACACGTGTCTTTGTGTGTATGAAAAAGTTAAAGAAGTGACTTATCTTTCTTGTGGTTCTCTTCATTTTACCTGTTTGTGGAAATTTACTTGTTTTTATATCAATAAATCTTAAAGTCCAAAGACAGTAATAGATGAATAAACATAGTTAGAAGACTCGGAATTTTAAGAAAGATTATATATTTTATATAATAAAAGATTTAAAAGATGGAAGACTGTTAAATTGATAAAGAAGAGTTCACTCATTCCGCTTATAGTCTCTTGAATTTTCTACTCTTAATACCTTTTTTACCCTCAACTTTGGTGTAATAAAGCTGTGTTTTCATCGACTACTACAATACTTATCTTCCTTACCAGGTAAAGAACTAAAAAAAGTGGTGGTCGTACATGAGAAAGGAGAGGGTGAATGTCACGAGAGTCATAAATTGTAGATATTGTGTTTCACTCAGATTTTTAAGAAATGGTTGACATCAAATTGAATTTTTGTGGGTACTTTCAGTTTAGGAAAAAGTAAAACGTCTATTACTTTCACTAGTCTCTTTAATTTAAGAAAGAGATTTATTTGACGTAGTGTCTGTATTGTAAACTATATGAAATAATTTTCTACGTCAAAACCTTTCATTAAAAGTTAACAGTAAAAAAATGCATGATTTATCTGAGATTGTATAGTTAAAGAATTCGTGTTTAAATATTATGTTCACATAATTTCTCGAGAAACTCATAGAAGTTTTAAATTAAGTATATACGTATACAAATAAGTATCTACTTATTGTCGAGTATACAATACACCTCTAATCTTTTCTCTGTTCTACGTATTATACGGTACGATAATTTTATATAATTTTGGTTTTGTTGACTTTTCATCAATGCTTTTGACTCGAAAACTACCCTAATATGGTGAATCTTATGTCCTTCTGTATGTGTTTGAAAACTCTCAGTTCAAAAATGGGTATTATGTTTCATCCCTTTTTTTATTTTTGTTAGACTCTTTACTTTCGAAAAAAACACTGTGATTTTGGAATAAACCGAGAGGAATAAAATCAAGACTTTTAGTAGGAAACAACGGGGATCTCTTCGAAACTAAACCTTTTACCACTACAATAATATCTTATTGAAAACAATACTAAGATATTTAGTTCGTTATAAATTAAGTAACCTAAATGATATACTCGGTACGTCACGAGTTTTTATCTTTCTCTCTTTATGATTAATATACCTTCTCTACTAAAATTCACTTATATCCTCTAAAAATAGAGATACACATTAAAACGAATAAGGAACTGATAACTCGTCCTTACAACTGAAATCTTTTTCTGTCATAAACAATATCTTTTATCTCGATATATAAAGGAGTAGACTTATCGTGTGATTTATAACTCGTGGTTGATCTTATTATTAAAATTTTTAGGACCTTTCTTCTCATATCTGTTACCTAAACTACGTTCTTCTTTAAGATCTTAAGATCTTTGGACAAAGACATAGTGTGTATTACGTGAATTTCTCCAAAGTTCCAACCCGCCAATTACTTCCTATTTTCTGAACAGTCAACGTACTACACCGTACTCTCTTTTTTGAAACACTTCATTGACCGTCTTCCAACTCTTCTGGTCTAAGACTCGAGTATTCATTTACTCCCTACAAGACTAGTGTCAAAGATCCGTTCCACTATAATCGTCCTTCTCCGAGTTTACCATTTCTAGACGGACGTTACGACCTCTGGACCCGAGGTAGGGACCCAGCCCTTTTAGGGGACCTCTTCCCTTATTGTCGGGCGAGGTCATAAGAAAGGACCTCTTAGAGGTACCTGTCCCTTCGGACCACCCGACGTCAGGTACCCCCACGTCTTTCAATCTGTGATGACTCGTTGATTGGTGTCGTGTACCATAAGCAATCACTGTAAAGTGTAGCTTTCCTAAATGAAAAGAAGATGGTCGAAACTGTAAAATAAAGAAACAACAATTTGAATGGAAGTTAACGAAACTGTAGAAGATTTTCTATTCAGAAACTGAAGGACAGAGTATACCCTCCCTCCCACGTGAGTAAATCCTTCGAAAGAATTTTTAACGAAAATTAAGAGATTGAACAAAGACGATTTCTTAAATTTATTAACTAAACACAAAAAAGAACAAGAAGACGGGTGTATGTAAAAATAACTTTCTAAATTTTAATAAACAATCCTAAACTAGTAAATGGCTCTCGTAAGGACTTTACCAAATGAACAAATACTTGAATTTTGCTTGAAAATTCTTACCTTGTCTGAAAACAATAGTTACGACATTCTACAATATCGTATAGATATTTACCATATCTATACAACATCTTTCTATATAACTAGACATCTATATAACATGTTTGCAACAGCTTTCATATATAAATCAAACCACAACAAGTCAGTGAGTAAGCACAGGCTAAACCCCCCTAGGGTACCCGACGTCGTACGGTCCGAAGGGACAGGAAGTGATAGACGGACTCAAACGAGTCTGAGTACAAGCAACTCAGCCACTACGGTAGGTTAGTAGAATAGGAGACAACGGGGGAAGAGATGGGAGTTAGAAAAGTTCGTAGTCAAAAAACAAAAAAAAAAGGTCACTCAGATGGGATACGTAGTCTACCGGTTTCATAATCTCGAAGTCGTAGTCAGGAAGGTTTCTTATAAATCTCAACCAAAGGAAATTCTAACTGACTATACTAGAGGAATGACATGTTCCCTGAGAGTTCTAAGAAGAGGTCGTGGTGTTAAAATTTTCGTAGTTACAAGTTACAAGAAGTTACAAGTCGGAACAAATACCATGTTGAGAGTGTAGACAGGTACTGACGACCTTTTTGGCATCGGAACCGATATGTCTGGAAACAACCGTTTCACTACAGAGACGAAGAATTATACGACAGATACAAACAGTATCGAAAAGAAAGTTCCACGTTCACAGAAAATTCAAGAACCGACGTCAGTGGTAGTTATAACTAAAACCTCGGGTTTATTTATATACACAATCGTTCAATAAAATCACTTTTAATTTAAAAG
Organism: Capra ibex; assembly: GCA_006410555.1. Classification (NCBI taxonomy): domain Eukaryota; kingdom Metazoa; phylum Chordata; class Mammalia; order Artiodactyla; family Bovidae; genus Capra; species Capra ibex. The sequence goes on along the minus strand of SJYO01018757.1, from coordinate 2,663,872 downwards.
TTTACGTTTGTTATAGTTTAGTCCGAACTGTCAGATGTTAATTTAGTAACCGTTACTTTGTTTCACCAACTTTATATACATATATTTAGTTCGTCTGATCATAAACTTAAGACCAAGACAGTTGTCATTGAAATAAATAAATAAATAATAATAATAAAAAAAAAAATCATTGAAATTAAAATTCGTTAAAAAATTGAAGGGACCAGGAATCGAAAAAGGTAGACATCCCATTCTAGTAATTACGAAACCGAAATCCAACACCTGTTCAAATTGTTAAAGGATTTACTCAATGTTTAGTACACTTTTTATAGAATCATCGATGTAGCATAAGATCTCATAAGATATTGTATTTTCTAAAAAGTACTTATAAGAGTTTCTGAATCCTTTACACAACTATTATATGTCAAAGAGACTATATTTTTGAACGTCGACTCCCTTTCCCGTCTTAACAACGAATTTATTGGTGTAATTGTAGAGTATTAAAGTCGAGACGTGAAAGGTCTTGTAGAACGTTAATTAAAAGGGAAATTTAGTATTGCAGAAAAATCTCTAGTCTCACCTCGTTCTTACTTTTCTTTTTTATTAACGTTTTCTCTCCAGCAAAACATTGTAAAATGAAAAGTTTGAAGTCTGTAAAAGGGTTTCGGTCAGTCTGTTATTCTTCGACCTCTCTCTTATTTAATGAAACCACTACCGTACCATTCTGTGTTCCGTTCAGGTTCTCAAGATCTCGATCTCTTTAGACACAAATAGATGTAAGGGTCAACATCTTGAAATCCAGTAGCGAAAGGAAAAGATTCGGAGTCAAAGATATAGACTTTTTACCCTTCATTCACATAGACACGACCTATGTTATAAAGATCAAAGATGTCTCATGAGCCGAATACTTTTAAATCGTAGTGTGTCTGTACTTCCTAGATAGTTACGATTTTAATTAACTTTCTTAAAACTTTCATACCCACGACCCTAAAGGACATTCGGTGTACGAATCCACGGCTATGCCCACTCTGTAAGTAAGTCTACAAGTGAATAATCTGTTTAAGATTTTACAAGAGTGAATATGTGTGATTGTGTGATCCATATTGAGTAAAAAGACTCTACTGAAAATTCTTTTATAACTCATTGTTTTATATAAATATACGTGATTACAATTTTTCAACAAGTCTCAAAATACAATCAATGTGTCTATTACAATAAAGTACTATATAAGTAATTTCGGTACATCAATACATCAACCCAAAGGGACCACCAAGTCACCATCTCTTAGACGGACGTTACGTCCTCTGAGTCCTCTGTACCTAAACTAGGGACCTAACCCTTCCAAGGACCCTCTTCCTTTACCGTTGGGTGAGGTCATAAGAACGGACATCTTAGGGTACCTGTCTCCTTGGACGACCCGATGTCAGGTCAACGTTTCTCAGCCTGTACTGACACATGTATGTGTGTCTGCGTCAGTGCATCAATATAAACAAATAAACAAAGAAACAAATTAAAATGGAAACAGAAGAATCTAGGAAGAGATCGCTCCTTAAACTTTTACTAATCATGATTTTAAGTAAGGAAACGAGAACAAAAAATTTTTAAATTTAAATAAATAAAATTAACCTCCGATTAATGAAATGTTATAACATAACCAAAACGGTATGTAGTTGTACTTAGGCGGTTCTCACGCGAACAAAAAACACAAATAGTATAAACCACCGAAGGGTCCACCACGGTCACACCAATTCTTGAGTGGACGGCTACGTAAGCTACTTTCTCTGATCCCTAACTAGGGATCCAACCCTTCTAAGGGACCTCTTCCTTTACTGTTGGGTGACCTTTTAGGATATCCGTCTCCTCTGACCACCCGATTTTTCACAACATCAGGTACCTCAACTTTTCTGAATCTGTACTGACTTGACGTGTGTATGTAAATATAAAAATGTGTATATAAGTCACCGTCATCCAACATATCCATACGGATTGACCCGAACGTATATATACGGATAACATTCTCATACGTACATTTTCGATTATTAGTATACTCATTGTACTTTCCAATGGTTATGTTTAAAATTTGTAACGAATTAAAATTTACTACTCCCGATGGAGTTTCTGACACTGTTAAATTACTTTGATAAAACACTACTAGTGGGTTTCGTTTTCATTTTTTTTTTGTTTTGACATAAAATACTTTCCTTCTCTCGATCCACCTTTTGAACTTAATCCAAATTTAAAACTGACAGTATAAATGGTCGATAAGTCGAATCTTCTTTTTGTAATTAAAGTGGGATACTCGGAGTACATGATAATTTTAGTTTGATCATTATGAACAGGAAACTTTCGTTTAATTTTATTACAGAAGTTTTGATATAAAATAGTACTTCTCACGTAATGTTTGTACTTAAAACTTTAATGGTATTTTCTCCTATTTCAGTAAAGTACTATAAGACCGAGAAAGACTCAGAAAGTACGTATATTTTATCCCTTCTTTAATTGACATCTCTTTAATTGAGTCTTTCATTTTTTACCCTTCTTGTTCTAAACCTCAGACTTTCTTATTCTTTGTCATGTAACGTACTGAGAGGTCTTAATGTCCATTACGATGAGACGTTGGATTACTACCTAGGTACTCAAAACTTTACATTACGGACAGTCACAGTTTTATCTAACTTTCAGACATTTTATCTTGAGAACGGGAGACGACAACAAAAATCAATTTAAACATTACTTATATTATGAGTAGAGTCCTATTTCTTCTCTGATTCTCAGGACCAAGAAATACTTAATACCACTAATAGTACAAAATAGGGGGACTTCTTCCGTGCTGGAAAGATGAAATAAATAATTACATACGATCCACGTTTTATTGTTCCTTACGTCTCAATCGTATCTAAAATGAATGTCTTATATATTGATTACGTTTTGTCTTCTGACTGAGTACTTTCACCAATTATTCATTTAAGATATCACTTTTAGCATGTCCCAAATAAGAAAGGGTTATATTAATTTTTGACTTAAGGTCTCTGTAAGTGTAACTGACCGTGTCTATTATCACAGAAATACAGACGTTAATTACTCAATCTTAGAATGAGGACTTTTCCAAGGAATATCATAATTGGAATTAGTAAAAACAGCTTTGTCACTAAAGACAGACCACACCGTCTGAATGTATCCTATACTATACGTACTTCACATATTCAAACAAGACACAGTAATCGGCTCGTAGCTATCAGTATCGATTGAGAACAACAGTCGAAGAACAAAATAGATCAGACGGGGCAAATGGAAAAGTGTTACTCTGTATGTGTACCTTCCTAGTTCCATCTTTTAATTCGACGTACTCAGACTTCTTTTGTGTAATATTCGTAATAGATCAATGATTAATCTGAGATCGTGTCGGAGTGACGTTACTAATTACGTGAGAAGTGTTTTCTTTTTCACTAAATAGGACCTATACTTTCGCTAAACCAATTGTGACGTTAATTAGAAAGGTAAATACCCTCTTTTAACAAATGACGTTTAAAATGAACGGACTGTTTAAATCTACTTAATAGAATCTACAGTCAGTTTTGGTAAAGTACGATACCAGAGGGACACAAGGTCATAACTAATTAAACTAGATTACAAAAGAACTATACAACCGAATAAATACGAGTTAATGACGTCTATCGATTTAGGAATGGTGTTTAGTGATTGTAATCGTCTTTTTAGTGTGTTTATGAAAAAAAATCGTTCATTATGTGTGAATTCTCGTGTCGATTCAGTAAAAATGTTGTTTTTTATCGTTTTATTTTTGTACATAAATTTTTCTGTATTAAACAGAAACACTTGAATTTTTCTCACTTAATACCACTACGACTTACACTTATGTTAGTACTATTTATTCTAATCAGTAATAAATGTCATCGTAAAGTAGATGAGATTAATCAAAGGTTGAGTTAATTAAGATCTATAACGTTGTACTTATTATAAGATCTCTATGTTTCTCGATAACCTTGAAAAATACTTTTCCTTTAAAACATATTCGAAATTAGTTACTCATCAAACATTCTTTAATAAAATTGACTCGTTATCATGGACGGTAATAATTACTATTTATAGGGGAGTTTACTAAAGACCGTGAATCATGGTAAGAGACTTAGTATGAGAAGTCTTTTTTTTTTTTTTTTTCAAGAAAATTTCGTTTCTACCGTATAACGTAACTTAGTACTCATATTTGACACAAATTTTATGTTACGAAGTTATCTTCTGTCACTATGTTTATTTGGTAAATTTCTTCTCACGTAAGCTTTTCGATCAGAGACTAATACAATACCGAAATTCTGACAACTATATTGAATTCTCGTTAATAAAAGGAAACATTGTACCGTTTTTACAAAAAGAGATTTTACGTACAACTACACACCGTCTTGGTTGTGTTATAACATTTCATTAATCGGAGGTTAATTTTATTTATTTAAATTTAAAATTTTTTAGTATTATGACCATTCGGGTGAAAAACGATCATTATATTTAATCTTTCCATATTTAAATCAAATATAAAAAAAGAGGGGTTTAATAAAAATGACATGGATATATACGACCTATGGTAATATATTCACATAAATTATATTTCTCGGATTCAATGATATCTTTCTGTTTAAATTTGAATTTATCATTCAACACCGTCCAGGTGGACTACTTAAATCTTAATGTACGAAGGATAAAACATTTTCTAAACCCGCTTAAATAACGAGATAAATAAGTTAATAAGTAAATTGGGAAGACAATAACTAAGTCGGAAATAATATGTTAATGAAATAGGGTACACGTATTAATGACCCAAGTGTCGGATAGACCCTTGAACTCTCTTAGTTGTGACATTATAACTATGGTTCCTTCAAACCGACTTCAACCCTTTTCGGACATACACCTACTTCTTGAAAAGTAACATCACCACCACCACCAAATTCAGTACAGACTGGGAACACTGAGACACTTGACATCGGACGGGGTCCCTACCTTGAGCTCAGAGGACGTAACTTTCGTCTAAGAAATGACGACTCGGTGGTCCCTTCGGGAAAGGAACGTCTGGGTCTAACTTTTATACGAACAAAGTTCACTTACGAGTAGTTTATTATGGGTGACGTTTTTAAAGGGTTATTAGTTTACTGTCTTAATAGACAAGACGTCTGCAATCGTTCTGAAAAGAAGTTGATGGTCGAATTACCTGTTTGACCTACATCGTTCTTACCTTCGTTATGCACCCAAGTCATTATACAAGGAAAAAGGAATTGGTTCCGCCTTACCCGATGGTGACACTGAGCTATAAACGAATCTCAATCCGTAGTCGTTAGGTCTCGGAAAGTGTACAATAGTATGGAACCTCTATTGTCGGACGAACGGTTACCGTCCAATTATTATGACTTATATAAGGCGGTACCTTCCTCAGGACAAAGGGAATGACCATATCCCAAACTAATACCTCCACCCAAAAGGAAGGAACAGGTGCCAAGACCACGGTAAACGTAGGAACGACGACGACGGTTCAGCGAAGTCAGCACAGGCTGGGACACGCTGGGGTATCTGCCGTCGGGTGGTCCGAGGGGGCAGGGACCCTAAGAGGTCCGTTCTTGTGACCTCACCCAACGGTGAAGGAAGAGATTACGTACTTTCACTTTTCACTTTCACTTCAGCGAGTCAATACAGGCTGAGAATCGCTGGGGCACCTGATGTCGAATGGTCCGAAGAGGTAGGTACCCTAAAAGGTCCGTTCTCATGACCTCACCCCACGATAACGGAAGAGGCTAAACGTAGGAATGATTAGGAGTAAACGAGTATATAGGGTGTCTTAAAAAGAAACTATTTATTTGACAGGAATATCTTTCTCTTCCCTCTTTTATTCGAGTGCGAATAGTTTAATAATCGAAATGGTACAAAGAATAGTAAGTTTTTACCGATCGGACCTTGTTATCACCTTCCAAGATATCTTATGAGTCAATTCTGCAATTTTTCCTCTATTATGAGACCCAAACCTTATATTACATAATCGAATCATGTATTCTAGTTATACATGACGATAAAGAGGGTCTCAAACCTTTATACTTGGGTTCCCTTGTTCCTAATGTTCGATCTCATCGTTGAAGGTTAGTTCTAAGGAAAGTTTCATAACTAAAACATTGTATAATGTAATTTCAATGTGAGAATATCTCCAGAATATGATCATCCCTTTTCTAACTTTTGTAAAATTTTCTCCTAAGGTTTATATAAAGATAACTTAAATTGTCGATACTAACGATTTACCAACATAATCGGTCGAAAAAAAAAAAAAAAGTCCATTTGTCTTAGGTAGTCTAGATACATGTATATATATATATCAGTTAGATAGACATAGAAATAGGTCCGAAGAAACCACTTTCTTCGGTCTCTAGTATACGTTACGTCTTCTGGGTCAAAACTAGAGACCTCGTCCTTCTAGGGGACCTCTTCTTTTACCGTTGGGTAAAGTGTAAGATAAAACCCTTCAAGGTACCTGTCTCCTAGGACCGGCAGATGTCAGGAACCCCAGTGTCTCAGTCTGTGTTGAATCTCTGATTCGGTGGTGGTATAGAAATAGATAAATAGACGTGTGTGTACGTGTGTGTGTGTGTCTCTTTAAATAATGTCCTTAATCGTGTACACTATACCTTTGACTCTTTAGGATGACACATTGTTAGACGATAGATGTTAGAGAAGGTCTTTATGAAAGTATCTGTCTGGGTCTTTATTTCACAGTGGACTATGGACCCGTAGAGAATTGAGTTAGTTCACCTGTGTATGTTAATTGGTAGTTTGAATGGTAAACCCTGACGAGTCCAGTAACTCTTTTATCCTTGTCTCTCTAATTAGAATTTATTAACAAGGACTAATTGTTTCTTGTTATGAAAACCATATTATTCCACATTCGTGTCTTCTAGATTCCGTGGTTGTGTTTTAAGATACACAAAACTAATTTCAATTACGTTATACGTATATCATCATAACTTTCAAAGAATTAGAAGTCCCTTCAAATCGATAGGTTGGTTAATCCATCAGAACCAGGTCACTTCACGAGTAACTTACGTTTCCTTTACAATTTGGTCTTTTTTTCTTTTCGATCATTTTTATCATTAAAACTGGAACACTTTTCAACTTTTTTATTTTCAGTATCTTTATTTAATCAATATAAGCAATTAAAAAAACTTTATGAGAAAATGAAAAGTAAATTATATAACACCACAATTAACATAATACATGTGTCAATTCTCTAATAACTCTATACAGACACTTCTTTAATGTCTCCTTTCCGGTAATTAATTTTTGAGATCTGAGTTTCGACACAAGCCACTACCTATTTTGACCCGAGAACGGGAAACCCTTTCCCTATTTAGATTAAACAAATATACATCCTACAACGTTATAGAATACAACTTTCCATACAATGACGACAAAACTATGACTTGTTAGGTTCCACCCTTAAGACCACCTATAGACAAAACTAGTGGTTGTCATTAACAGAGGTATTAAACCAAAGAACGAAATGGAAATTGAACCGGAATAAAATGAACGGGAGGGTTATGTCTTAGAGGGGGTTTGGTGAGGGAAAATGAATTTTTTTAGTAAAAGAAAAGAAAGATGATTCCGAATCTGTACTTTAAACCTAAGGTGGTTAAAATACGTGGGTTCCCTTTAAAACTAACCTATTTACCTCTTGATTTCATGGCATATGCGGAACACGACTGTGACTACGGTTCAAAATATTTCTGGACTTTGACGTCCTTACTCACTAAACGTCGAAATACAAGTACCGTCTCCTTTATCGAAAAGATTCTTCGGTGAAGATACGACACCCCATCTTTCAGTTAAGATCTTAGAGACAGGTTTCAAATAAAAGAGTCTGTTTTAAAGACACTTTATAGACATTAAAATTGTTGAAGAAAGATGGTGTCAAATATAAAACTATTCTTAAGACTGGTTATTCTCAGTATATACAGGTAAAGTTCAACAGTTAAAAAGTAAAAAAGGGATGAAAACTCTTCCAGGTCTCTTATTAAAATACATTTTGGCTATTGACCGTTTCATACTATTTCATCCGGATTTTATATCCTGGTGTTTCTTTTATTAAGTCGATTTTTGGATTGAAAGTTTTAAACAAAATGACATAGAAAATTATTTCTAAGTAGTTATACGATCTGAAGAGTGGATATGATCAATATAGTCTTCTGAAAGATCTCGTTAGTCCTGAATTACTTTCCAATCTTAGGAATCCTCATATTGTTTCTTTCACAGACCTTCCTGGTATGTCTTAAGAATGAGATGTTGTATCATGATTATCATCGTTCAAGGTCCTCGGACTTACTATCCCTTTATACGGATAAGGGAATCGGACGAAAAGACGAGAACGAGAAACATCGGAAAAGACACGTCGTTATCATCTTCCATGACCCACAAAAAATAACACGGCGAACCACAATACAAAGCTTGAGGTAATGGTGATTTACCGACGGACATAAGTGTCGTCTGTACCGTGACCGACGGTTGTCAGATCTCCCAAAATAACTACTGTAATCTTATAGTTCCCCTTTGCTAATGTGATCTAATGATCTCACGAAAAGGTCTACTAGGAAGTATTAATTTACAAAAACCTCAACCATTATTCTCTTTAGGGATGGGTCGTGTGGTGGTCACCTCATACGGTCTACCATGGATATCATGTTTCTCCTGGGAATTGTCAGGATACCAATTTGAACAGTTGAAACTAATTTTGATACTCTCACTTATTTAGTAATTGTCTTTGTCTTGTCCCTTATTAATATTACCTACACGTTGACTATTCCATTTGACCTTAACCTTCGGTCTTAATTGTGTATTTCTGTCGCAGTGAATCCAACTATTGTCTTAACGTCTCCGGGGTCCCTGGGACACCCGAGGGATCTTGACAGTCTGTCGTTGAAGGGTCCGTCTTTGAAACATTGTCGATTAAGTGAGAAGGACACCTGGTTCTTTAAGAAAGAGTTTACCCACAGAGAAAGAAATCGTTACCATTCTCTTTGTCATAGACGTTTGAAATCTACACCATACCGCGTTTCGTTTGTCGTTGTCTGATTTTTGTAATTAAAAATGAATGAGGTAAACTTTTTACTAGATCCAATTTCCTAAATTGTCAGTCGTTAAGAATAGGTCTTACACATGTAATTTTAAAAGAAAATCCATTAGTATTAGTAAGTCTTTAATAACAGATGAATCCGATCCTCTAAGACTCGACTTTTGATTTTCATGTTTTAACTTCGTGTTTTAAAAGTCATCAATTTCACATGTTATTCGTTAAATAACGAATCGTTTGATAAAGATCGAACTCTTTTATACATATTATTATATTAAACGTAAACATGTAGATAACGGTTCAAATTCTCTATTTTATCTTAGTTTCAACGTTAAATAAGGAGGGTCTTGAGTAGAGGTTACAAGGACGAATGTCTATTGGAGATGAGGTGTAAACCGTAAATTTGAGAATACGTTTAAAAATATAAAATAAACATACCTCAACATAGGTTTGTCGTACATTAAATAAGACGTACGTAATTTTAATATAATTTCCATAATGTGAAATACTAGTAGACCTTGAACGAGAAAGTCAGTTATAAAATTTTATTTAATAGGTATAATAATGTTCTCCGAGAACAAGAAAGTAAAATCACTCATAAATGAAGTCACAACACACTGATTTCGTTGAAGAACTAAATAAGACGACTTATGTATAAGTGTAATAAAAGTTAAAAAGTTTTAATGTTTCTTTCGATAGTCCTTGTAAAAACATATGCAGAGGAATCCATGTACACCCGTAGAGAACCCCTTTACACGAACGACTCATATTATGTACGCGTAGAAGACGAAATGATCTCTCACACTTTAACAAGAGGTCTCCCCGACACGGTTAAATGTTTAGAGTGTCGTCGCTTACTCTCAAAGGAAACGGGGTGTGGAATGGTAATCAAGAACGATAAAAAATTTAACAACGGTTAAATTATCCACACTTTAACATCCATTAATAATACCATTAAATGTAAAAGGATTGACGATTACTCAAAGTCGTAAAAAAACATATAATAACTGAAACACCCAAGGAAAAAGTCCCTAAACGGAAGTATATAGCAGTCGAGTAGTTTTGGAAAATTTTGTAAAGTAAAATAACTCTTAAAAGTTGAGAAAACTCCGTCTTTCCAAAAGTCACAAAACAAACTTTATAACGAGATTTTATGACTACGGACCAAGAAAGGAAGTCCATAAGAGTAAATCGATAATACACCACGTTGGACCCACAGTCCCACAAATATTTTAGGGGTCCATCAAGATTCACGTAGTTGTATATAATTCGACTAAAACATGTCGATTACAGGGTTTTATTTATTTAGTTAACGACAGAATAAAAGGGTGGACTTGTCCACCACTGACCGACCTCCTTTTTCCTTCTCTTTAGTAAGTTTACCATTTATTTTCATTTAATGAAACTGAAATAAAGTATTTTATAGGACAGTTGAAACAGTATATGAGTTGTTTTATTTTGTTGAAAATTTTCTAGAACAAAAGACGATGCCATCTTTCTTATAAATCCTTTTCTTTCTTTCTATTTCACCGGTGCGACAATAACACTCTTATAATTTATAATTGTAACACACTGGTGTACTTAGATGAATTTAAGCCATACTTCAGATTAGAAAGTTACCCCTCCTATTAAGACTCTTTATCTAAAAAGAAATGTATTAGGTAGTAGATCTCATTATATTTGACCTTGACAATGACAATTGATCGTGACGACCCGTCTGTACAGGTCACGGGTTCAGAGGTCTTTTCAAGGACAAGTTACACGTTACGAGTCACATCTCAAACCACACATCATTTAAATAGATAATACATAAAATTTCTTTGAACATAGAAACGTCCACAGTTGAAGTCTACGGTTAGTGTATCAAAATCTCTCTTGTCACGAGTGATAATTTTGTCATATGTTATGATAGTCTTTGTCTTTAATTCCTTTACTAGGGTAAATATTAGTGTAGTTTTAATTATGAATCCGTATTTGGATGGATTCCTTCATTTTCTGGACATGAGTCTTTTGACATTCCGTAATTACTTTATTTAAATTCTACTGTGTTAGTCTACCTTTCTATATGATACAAGTATCTAGTCTTCTTAATGATAACAACTTCATTGGTATGATGTATTCCGTTATATGTCTAAGTTACGTTAAGGGTATTTTTATGGTTCCCTTAAAAAGAGTCTTGATTTTGTTTATTAAAATTTTAAATATACTTTTGTTTTCTGACTTATCAGATTTGTTAAAACTCTTTCTTGTCTTGACCTACTTACAAGGGACAATAATCTGGTATTATGTTTCGATGTTGTTATTTTTGTCATACTATAACGTGTTTTTGGTCTGTGTATCTAGTTACTTTCGCTTATCCCTCGGGTTTTTCTTTAGGTACGTGAATGTCAGTTAATTATATACTGACTCCTTTTTCTTAGACGTTACCTCCTTTTAGTATCAGAAAAGTTATTTACTACGACCTTTTAGGCCTGTCGATGTACAGTTTATTATTTTAATCTTATAAAGAGCATGGTATTTTATTTGAGTTTTACCTAATTTCTGGATTCACATTGTGGTCTTTGGTACTTTAAGGATCTTTTTTTAGTATCCACCTTGTGAGACTGTATTTAGTATCGTTATACAAAAACGTAGACAGAGGATTTCGTTTTCTTTATTTTTGTTTTTATTCCTTTTTCCTTGATTAATTTCAATTTTCAAAAAAAAAATCGTTTCCTCTGGTAGTTATCTCGTTTTACTATTGAAAGAGTTAAAAAAATTTACTATACTGGGTATCTTAAATTATAGGTTTTATATATTTGTAGAGTAGGTTAAGTTGTATTATTATTATTTGGTGTTCTAATTTTTTACCTGTCTTCTGGACTCATCAGTAAAAGGGTTTCTTCTGTGTGTCTACTGGTATTTCGTGTACTTTTCTACGAGATGTAGTAATTAGTACTCTCTTTACATTTAATTTTAATGTTATTTTTTGGCAGAGTATATACAATCTTACCGATAGTAGTTTTTAAAGTGTATATTGGGTAAAACCATTTCCACACCTTTTTTCCCTTAAAAACATGTGACACTCACCCCTACACTTAACCACGTCAGTTAGGTTTTTTGTTATACCTTCAAAAGGTTTTTCTATTTTTATCTTGATGGTATACTGGGTCTTTAAAGTGTAGACTCACAAACCGGTTATCTTTATTTATTGTGAATAAACTTTTCTATGTATGTGGGGTAACAAGTGTCGTCGTAATCAATATTATTGGTTCTGTACCTCCTTTGGACACAGGTAGTTGTCTACTTTCCTATTTCTTCTACACCATAGATATTTTTAAACGGTAACATCGTTGTACCTACCTGAACCTCTCATAATACAAGTCACTTTATTCAAACTGTCTCCTTCTGTTTATGATATACTACAGCAAATATACACTTTAGATTTTTTTAATTTGTTTAATTACTTATGTTGACGTTTCTATGAGTTTAGGTATCTCTCATTTAATCACCAATGGTCACACCTTCCTCTCCTTTCACCCCTCCCCGTTGTACCAAATCCTCTAATTCTCCATGTTCGATGATACATATGTTAAATTTTTCGACGTTCATATATATCATGTTTGTCCCTTATATCTGTACAAAATGTTATTGATATTCACTTTATATCGGAAATTATTAATACTTGGTAATACAACATGTAGACTTTAAATACATGACAATGTGTAATTGATATTGAGTTTTTTAAGACATATATATCGGTATTGACGGGTTTGTCCATTACGATAAGACCGTTTCCCCTTCTTCACCCGTCCACTTTCGAAACGGTGAGGGGGAATAACTAAGAGTCTCGACTCAAATTGAAGAACGAAATTAAACGGGTAAAGAAAAAGCAGACAATAAAATTTTAACATTGGTGTGAAGTGAAAGAACAGAGTGTCATAATTCACGGAGTACTCTTGATTTTTTTAATTTTAAAACCAGACACACCAAAATATAGTAAGCAACAACTTATGAAATTTCATCATGTATAATTTGTCATATAATAAAAAGTTATACTCCGATTATCGTTCGGATGTCTTTTTAACTTTCTTGTTATGGTTCTCAAGGGAATGTAAACGGTAGTACAAAAGGATTTATAATTGTTAAGTGTACGAGTATCGTGTTTATAATTCTTGTTAATAGTAACGTTGAAATAATACTATAATAATTTATTGTACCTAGTGTTATTTGACACCTTTTAAGAACTCATCTACCCTTATGGTCTGGTGGACTAGACAGAGAACTCTTTAGACATACGTCCAGTCCTTCGTTGTCAATCTTGACCTGTACCTTGTTGTCTGACCAAGGTTTATCCTTTTCCTCATGCACTTCCGACATATAACAGTGGGACTAATAAATTGAATATACGTCTCATGTAGTACTCTTTTCGACCCGACCTCCTTCGTCTTCGACCTTAGTTCTAAAGACCCTCTTTATAGTTATTGGAGTCTATACGTCTATTGTTGTGGGAATACCGTCTTTGACTTCTTTGATTTTGTGGAGAACTACTTTCACTCTCTCCTCTCACTTTTGTAACCGAATTTAGAGTTGTAAGTATTTTGTTTCTAGTACCGTAGACCAGGGTAGTGAAGTACCATTTATCTACCCCTTTGTCACCAACTGAAATAAAACCCCCCGAGGTTTTAGTGACGTCTACCACTGACGTCGGTACTTTAATTTTCTGTGAATGAGGAAGCTTCCTTTCAATACTGGTTGGATCTCTCGTATAATTTTTCGCCTCTGTAATGAAACGGTCGTTCCGAAGTAGATCAGTTCCGATACCAAAAAGGTCACCAGTACACACCTACACTCTCAACCCGATATTTCTTTCGACTCATGGTTTCTTAACTACGAAAACTTGACACCGAAACCTCTTCTGAGAACTCTCAGGGAACCTGACGTTCCTCTAGGTTGGACAGTGTAGGATTTCCTCTAGTCAGGACGCACAAGTAACCTTCCTGACTACCATTTCGATTTTGAGGTTATGAAACCGGTGGACTACACTTCTCAACTGAGTAAACTTTTCTGGGACTAAGACCCTTTCTAACTCCCGTCCTCCTCTTCCTCTACTGTCTCCTACTCTACCAACCTACCGTAGTGGGTCAGTTACCTGTACTTAAACCCACTTGAGGTCCTCACCCACTTGAGGTCCCTCCGGACCGTACGACGCTAAGTACCCCAGTTTTTCTTAGTCTGTACTGATTCACTTATTTGTTGTCGTTAAGGTAGGTATTAGTTACGTGATTAGGTGTAGTTACAGTGAGTTGTATCTTGTTTCCTTACATTCGTTTAAGAATTTTATAAACACAGAGTCAACAACACCTTTATGCTTAGTCTGATTTTAATCGTAAAAAATATGTTCTTTAAAGATCGTGGTTGATGTACTTTGACAGTCAGAACTTCGTTGGTTGTGTACTTTTGGTCAGTACATTTGACACTCCCTTTGCTGGTCGTACAAAAACATTGAATTTACCTTCTGAACTGACTCTTATTATATTACTTTTCATGTTAGTTTGTTTGTTCGTCTAACGAATTTCGATTTTAAGTATAGATAAAGTCTTAACATAACCGTCACCTACGAGTATATTAACTTCTTTAAATCACTATAAGACATAACGTCAATTTTCACTTGTATAAAATTCAGTTTTGGAGTTATCTGTTTAATTGTTTTTTATGAAAGTTTACTATATAAAACGATATATGAATTTACTTAGGAATTAATAAAATCTTTGTCTTTATTTCAACAAATGAAACAAAGTAAAAGAGAGTAGACAAATAAGAAAAAGACAGAAGAATCGGTAATTTACTATATTGACTTATTAAAACATTAAAATGACACGAAAATTTGGATATATAATTGAGATTAAGAAGGAGGTAGGTACCGTAAGAGGTCCGTTCTCATGACCTCACCCAACGGTAAAGGAAGAGGTCCGCTAGAAGGGCTGGGTCCCTAGTTTAGACCCAGAGGACGTAACGTCCGCCTAAGAAATAGTAGACTCGATGATTCCTTCGGTGAAATGACGGGAAAATTTTGATATATAATTGAGATTAAGACAGAAACATTAGTCACGGTTTAAAAAGGTTTTTCCATTTTTTTAAATACTAAGATAACTAAAAGGTATGTTAATTGTATTTTACTATGGGAAAGATAGAAACTTCTTTTTATTGTAGTTCGTAACGAACGTTATGTTTATTATACATAAACATTGAAATGAACTTCTTATTAGTATTCATCATTTTTATAGAACAATAATCGTAGGAAAATCGTCGACTTTTCAATAGTAAATAGTAAAACGAATGGGAAGTATCCGACATTGTAATCGTACTTGATCATATTATTTTTTGTGAAAACCTTTTGTATAAATGCTTTCACTTATTTACATACTGACAAAATCACTATTTTTATTGTTTAATTTTCATGTGATCTTTTCAGACAATGTTTTTATTTTGTGTGAATCTCTTTTTATTAAAAGAAACTAAAGTTCATCTGGTACTTATAAAACTAGTATATTTTATATTTTCACCGTATCATAATATATATTTTCATTAAACATTATAATCCTAATATCACAAAAAGGTCGAAATAACTCTATTTTAACTATATATTTTAACTTTTTTATAATTTTACATGATACATTACCAAATTATATAAATATGTAACAGGTTTATAAAGAGGATAACTCAATTATGTAGATAGTGAAGTGTATAAATTATGAGGAAGGACAAAACCACTCTTATGAAATCAAGATAAAAGGAATATTGTTTAAAGTCAATACATCAAGTCACAATATCGTTTGTACACTACGTAATCGGAGTCCAGAATCAGTTGATACTGACTTTCAAAGATAGAATAATGGTCGGAGAGGGATAAAAGGGGTAGGATCGTGGACCGTGTCTCTTTCGTTACCATGGGGTGAGGTCATGAAAACGGACCTTTTAGGATACCTGTCTCCTCGGACCTTCCGACGTCAGGTACCCCAGCGACTCCCAGCCTGTTCTGACTCGCTGAAGTGAAAGTAAAAAGTGAAAGTACGTAACCTCTTCCTTTACCGTTGGGTGAGGTCACAAGAACGGACCTCTTAGGGTCCCTACCCCCTCGGACTACCCGAAGGTAGATACCCCAGCGTGTCTCAGCCTGTGCTGACTTCGCTAAATGGTCGTCGTCATCGTGGACCGTTGGTGAAAAACGAGAGACAAAGACATTCCCCTTGAGAGAAAGAATTCCTAAGATTTATTTTCACTATAGTACATCGTAAACAGAAAGGGACAGAAAATACAGTGAACCGTACTATAAGAGCTCCAAGCAGGACAGTAACGTTTACTTTTTACAAAGGAAGAAAGATTTCCGATGTATTATAAGGTAACATATATACATATAGTGTAAAAGAAATAAGGAGTTGTCTGTGTATGCAACAAAGATATGAAACCTATAACACTTACTATAACGTTACTTGTACTTTCTTTTCTGTAGAGAAGGTCTATAACTAAAGTGAAAGAAACCTATGTGTATGGGTCACCACCATAAAATCTAGTACACCGTTAAAATAAAAATTAAAAAACATCTTAGAGGTAAGACAAAAAGTAGCACGGATATGATTAAATGTAAGGGTGGTTGTCACGTGTTCTCAAGGGAAAATATTTGGAGGAACAATCGTGAAAAAAAAATGAGAAAATAGCAAAATTATTATTCATAGGGTTTGTCACACTCTCCTATGGAGTAACACCAAAGATAAACATAACGGAGTTACTAATCACTACAATTTGTTGATACATAATACATACATGGACACATGATAAACTTATAGAAGAGATCTTTTTACAAAGAATTTCAAGAAACAGGTGAAAGACTAACCCAATAAAAAATAAAGGGCTCAATATACTTAAGGAATATACAAAACTGATAATTGAGGAATAACTTGCACACCAAACTTTTATAAAAGAGGGTAAAGTTTGTATCGAAAGGAAAGGTAAAATAACTCCTAAAAACGTAGATACAAGTAGTCCCGATAACCGAATAGTAAAAGAAAAGAAAACTATAAAAACAAACCAAAAAGATAACCCCACTACGACCGGACCATTTTATTCAATCCTTTGAAAGAAGGAGAAGTTTAAAACACTATTCAAACTATTCCCACCTGTAAATAAGAAGAAACGTACAAACCATCTTAAGTGGTCTTTCGACCGAAGGTATACCCGAGTCAACCAGTTCTTAAGCGGACGTTACGTCCTTTGTGTCCAAGCTAGGAACCCAGTCCTTCTAGGGGACCTCTTCCCGTACCGTTGGGTGAGGTCATAAAAACGGATCTCTTAGGGTACCTGACTCTTCGGACCGTTCGAAGAAACAGGTACCCCAGTGACTCAGCCTGTGCTGATTTCGTTGACTCGTACATACGTAGTCATTCGGATAAATCAAACTCTGAAGAGAAACAATACTCCAAAAACTTATGACTAAGTCAGAAGAACGATAATTAATTAGACACGTCTATAAGATAAAAAAGTACTAAGTCAAAGGATACGATATACAAAGATTCTTATATATGTAACGAAGACCCGAAAGGTTAAACAATCGTATACTAACAAGTAACATCGAAGGGTCCACCGAGTCAACATTTCTTAAGTGGAAGGTAACGTCCTCTGTGTCCTCCACACTCAACCTAGGGACCCAGTCTTTCTAGGGGATCTTATCCTTTATCGTTGTGTGAGGACATAAGAACGGACCTTTCAAGACACCTATCTCGTCGGACCGTCCGATGTCAGGTACCCTAGTGTCTCAGTCTGTTCTGACTGGTGTATGGGTGTTAACAAGTAACGTCAGAAAATACTAGCAACGACCTAAGAATCGTAATCTATTTTGGTGGTACAGAGGGTCATAACTGTTTCTCCAGAGAACATCCTTCACTAAGAGAAGTTCGTCGAGGTTTAACATTTATTTTTGACTGTTAAAGTATGTGTTTCACGTCTACAGTTCCGGTTAGGTAAATGTTTTATGATCATTTCAAAACAAACAAAGATTTAAATTTATATTTGTACTTAATGTTGTAAAAGAATCCGTCTACTCTGAGACTATAATGGGTGACCCACACTTAAGGACGACAAATTAAACCTCCTTCCTGTTCAATTTAGGTTTGATTTCATCTTAATTTAATTTTGTTTTTAAGACTCAACCCTCTAGAGTGCTACCTCTTTACAACAGTTGACAAACCCTACAAATCTGTCTTTTCCTTTCAAAATCACTGTCAGTAAAAGTCAAACGAGACGCTTCGTTTCGGCTGTCTTGCGACGAGCTATTGGACGGTCTTCGACTCTTCTCGTTTCTCGTTAAAGTGTGGAGAGAGACTATTCCGTCATCCAATTAATTTCCATTAGTTAGATCGTCGTTTAAATTTTTTTAACGTTTCTAATAAAATTGTGTTCTCGAAAAGTCATTACTTATCTAGAAAAGTTGACTTCTTTTCGGACCTTCGTCTCCTCAGACATACGACCTAGAATACTCCACCCTCCTTACTGATTACTTGGACGACAGCAGAACTCATACTATGGAGTCAAAGAACACGACAAAACGTACCAAAGCTGGAATCACAGAATTAGAGATTTGACCGCCGGAGGATGTACATTAATAGGGAATCCCAGATAAAGAAAACACATGTATCTGAGTTTCTTTCAAAAACTTATTCGAGTCGTAACCTTTATGACTGTACTATAAAATAAAATGGGTCCATTAAAGGAACCGGTTATTTAGGAAATTTTACCAATACTCCAACTTAGTCTTGACGGACTTAAAATTATTATTATCGTACCTTACAATATAAATATATCATAGAAAGTAAAGACTTTGAGTCTACTAAATTTATATGGAGTAATTAGTGGGTTCGTAAGAACCTCCATACATCTACCCACAAAAATCGTAATAATAGTTGTTAATTCGTTATGGTTTCTCTAGTTAGAATAGAAAATGTTGTATTTCTTTCACCTTAAAAAATGGAGGTTTTCCGAGTATTACTTATTTCTCTTTCTGTAAATTTATATTTATACGGAGATTTGTGCCACAGTTTATAGTCACCCTATTAACATGTTTTACTTAAACTCTAAACATCGTTTCTTTGATGAGAGAAATCTTATATAATCTAAAAACACTTTTGTCGTAGTTATGAAAATCCGGAGATCCTATACTAATCTCCGTAATCTTGTCATTAAATTAAATAATAACTAAGTCCATATCAGAGATAGAAGATTACCGAGAGATATATTTTTCAAACATTCTTAATTCAAAAATAATTTTTGTTTTTTTATTTTTACCTTTCTACAGTAATCGACTTATTAGGAAAAAAAAAGAAAAAAAAAATTTAAAAAATAAAAAAAATTTAAAATTTTAGAAATTAAGAATGTACGCAAGGGTTTGTACTTGGGGGGAGGGTGGAGGGAGGGGTATTGTAGAGAGACCCAGTAGGGGTACGTGGTCGGGGTTCGTTCGATGTGGGATGCAGTCTGTACCTGACCGCTAAGTTAAGAATGTACTGTCATATGTACAATCTTAAGGGTAAGAGGGTTTAGTAGGGTGGGAGAGGGAGAGGGAGACTCAGGTTTTCAGACCATATGTGTAGACACAGAAAAAAGGACAGAACGTATGTCCCAGCAGTAACGGTAGAAGGATTTAAGGTATATATACACAATCATATGACATAACCACAAAAAGAAAGACCGAATGAAGTGAGACATATTAACCGAGGTCAAAGTGGGTAGAGTAGTCTTGACTAAGTTTACTTAAGAAAAATTGCCGACTCATTATGAGGTAACACATATACATGGTGTCGAAAGAATAGGTAAGTAGACGACTACCTGTAGATCCAACAAAGGTACAGGACCGATAATATTTGTCACGACGCTACTTGTAACCCCATGTACACAGAGAAAGTTAAGACCAAAGGAGCCACACATACGGGTCGTCACCCTAACGACCCAGTATTCCATCAAGATAAACGTTAAAAAATTCCTTAGAGGTGTGACAAGAGGTATCACCGACATGATCAAACGTATTAGGAAAAATTCCTATTCGTGTTAATCAGCAAATAGACAACACAGATTGACGTATTTCATAATACTTATTTAAGTCTTCTAAAAATGGATAAACCTTAAGAATTTTTATCTCGGTGTGGCTATGACATTATCGTGTCCTCTTTTTGAATTAAAAGACTTTATTGGATTTTATAAGAATCCCTCTTAAAAAGTATGTCCTTTTTAGAAGTAATCGTTGTGTGACTGTACTCAATTTGACCGTTCCTTTAGACGAAAACGTTATTTCAATTTTTATTGATCTTTAAAGAGTCCTGTAATTCATTAATGTGTACAAAACAAAACTAGACTTCTAATAACAAGAATTTAAATTTACAATAGATAAACCGATGGTAGTGAGAGGAAAGACACGAAACATTTTAATTCAATTTATATGAAAATTTTACAATATTATCCCTTTTAAAGTCAAAGTAATGTCTTCAAAATATTTTGACCAACTGAATTTATTTATCACTTAGATTGATAGAGTCATATAAATAAATTGGTGAGTGAAGACTCTAGACTTATACTAAGTAGATATTACAAGTCCCTTTACTTAATAACTATTTATCATAAAACATTCGAATTAAAATTTTACAACTTTAAGTTTTTGATTGGAAAACTGACATCAATTTTTAGAAATTCTGTGACTGTACGTCATAATTTACATAAACTCTTCATATTTTTGATTTTCATTTTCGTGTTTACACACCGTATTATAGATAGTATATATTAAGATTTCTCAGTAAACAATGAGTTCACAAAGTTTTTTCATTCGATATAATTTATACTGACATACTGTGTTAAAAAGTGATGTTCGATATCACCTTAAAAGAGACGTTAAAGATAAAGTGTTGGAAATCGAATATTTTATATAAAATATATTTTAACCTGAACGGTCAAATGTTGTATCTATAAGTGATTCTTAAACAGGTATCGGTAACGCAAAACACTTTGTTAGAAAGTAAACACACACATACACACACACACGTGTAGTTGTATTTAAAACGTACTTCTTTTGTTCTTAGTGTAAAATTCTGTCTTATGATTTACTTTGGGAGATATCTTTATGTAAACGTGAAAGTGACCCTTATCCTTCAGTGAGTACGAAAAAGGAAAGGGTGGACGTTTCACCTGTTAGATAACAAGTACAGTTCAACTGTCTGTGTAATTCTTATTAAAACCTCAAAGCCTCCACCAACTTCTGAAGGTAAATACGAAACGTAACGTGTTGTGGCAAGTTGGTCATTGATTAAAAAAAGAGAATGTAGGATGAATCATACTATTATTATTATTATTGAAATTCGTGTAAAGGGATTATGTACGTACAAGAAATGAATAGTTGTGATACAGGTGTGTTGACATTATTTTGAAGTATTTGTCTTCATCTAGATTTGAATACTCTGATTTATTTCTTATTATGTTCAAGATCATAAAAAAAAAAAAACACACACACACACATGAAAACCTTCATCTGTGACGTGAAGCTTATAGTAAAGAGGTTCTGTGATTTTATAAGGATACAAGTTAGGTTCTTCAGAGTTTAATATAATCGAGTCGTCGATAGACTATTAAAAAGTGGATTGACCGAATTAAAAATTTCTGAGGTATGATCATATATAATCGTTCGTATCTCTCATTCAAGTGAAAGACAGTTTTCATTAAAGTCTTTTCCTTCCAATCCTTGACAATGGTGTACTTCAAAAATTATAGTGATAAATTGTGTAAAAAAATGGAGACCAAGGGGTTTTGGATACTTAAAATACCGACGATTTCCATGCTGGAAACGACACATAAAAGTGTGTATATACGTGTCACGTGTGAGTAAACGTTTCCATGAATGTTTGTGTGTTTCTAAAATATTTTCCTGAAGTTAACGGAAGTTGGATGTGAAAACCATAAAAAGTACACTAAACGTCTTAAAAATTAGTATGGACGGTAAGTTCCTACACCAAGGTTTATATGTAAATAAGGTGACTCAGTTAATGATACAAGTCATACGTTAATACTTCTAACCGTGATTCGTCCCAGAGAGAGAGAGAAAGAAAGAGGTGACTTATCTTTTACATTTTTTTTTTTTTTTTTCTTCTTTCTTCTTTTACTTGTTCTGAGTTCGTTAGACTCTTACTCCCTTGTTCCTTCCTCATCCTTCCGTTCATCCCGGTCCCCTGTGCCGGGATCCGAATCTTAGTCCTCGAATGAAAGTGAGATTCACCCGTAAAGTTCTCTGTTCCCCTGAGATGGAGTGTGACTTTACTCCTAAAGTTTATTAATTACTTCTAACTCCATTTATATCAATTTTACGTTCTGACGATTGTAAAAGAAGAAATCCTTTGAACTCGTCAGTGTTTCCTACGTAGTTTCAACCTACCCAAAGGTTATAGTAAGGGTAGGTATCCTCGCTCATACCTATTAACTGAGTCTCCTAAACTATAGACAGGTACTGAGAAAGGTGTATTCATAAGAGGGGTAAATAACATTGACAATTCTAAGACGTATTAAATTTTCTGATCAGTAGCAAACAGACTAATGTAAAACCAAATAAGGTCTCGGAGTAGATTTCTGGAGTTGACAAGTTTTTGTCCAAGAATGTAGAATCTTCTTTTTTATACTTTTGAATTTCCTTATTGAGTATCTAATGGAGGAGAGTTTAATATATTATGTTATAGTTCCTACAGTCATTTAAATCTGGTCCAGAACCTTAAAGTACTTAAAAGGTCACTAAAGTCCTCAAGTACGGGTTAAAAAGATCAGTGAATTATAAACTAAAACGAAATAACTATTAGGTGGTCAACATAAGGACCTTTCCTAGTGTTGACTACGGAAATACCTACGATAGGGATTGAAGAATGTCATATTGATTAGAATATCGTATTTTATTGTGTATTTATGGTATCTCTTCTTAATAGGTTGTTTTTATTAATCTTTCGAATCTAATGAAGATAAGAGTATATTAAACCCTGATTCGACAATCGTCGCCTTTGGTCTATGGAATTTTTTTAATTTCTATTTCTATTAGAGATTCACAATATGTGTATTTAGGATCTATCGTGGTGTGAAACACGGGTCACGTTTTCGTTATATAACAACCCCTTTTCTTTGTCCCGGCATCTAACAACCTATCATTAAACTTTAGAAGATTATTAACATATTTAAAATCTTGTTCAAATCCTTCAATTCTATTACTAACGATTCTTATTTCGTTTTTTTTTTTTTTTCTCTCTCTCTCTCTCTCTCTCTCTTGGTGTCTTCAGTCGTCATGGTTTGATCTATCTACAAAACATTTGATATAGTTCAAGTTAATACCGGAATTTTTCGTCTATTGTGTATTGTCTCTCCTTTCTTAAGTCCAGTCTCCTAGTACTTCTAGATAATTTGTTTCAGTTTATGAGTAAGATCTTGAAATTGAAAACGACAAGACATCCAAACTTCTCAGTACCCCACCAACGTCTACTTCTTAAACTACTGACGAAGTGTTCCCGAAGGGTAAATATTCAGTCTCTGTCTCCGTTAACGGAATGTACAGTTCATTTTAGGGTCAAGAAACGTCTTTGGGACCGACTGGTCAGAGGAACTCTCTAACAGGAGGTGTAGATACACCAGGATCGTTGACGAGAGAGACGGGAAGTACCTACGAACCAAGATGTTGAACGGTAATTGGTAGAGTGGGATCAAAAGAATCTTCGCAGTCCTTGTGTAAGGCACAATATAAAAGAATACCAGACGGACCACTAATCGAAACCTACTCCACAAGTTGTTTATAAATACTTTCCTTATATAGTTTAATATCTCGTACACATTAACGTTTACACTAACGGAATTAACAGTACAGTCACACTGAGTAACTCCATTTCCTGTTTTTACGTGTTCATTTTGTTTTAATCTCTTGTCTGTGTAGAAAACCTCCGATAAGAAGTGGGAGTAAACATAATAAGTGAACGGATAAGAACCGTATCGACAGTTTCTCGTCTTAGTGTAAACCGCCGCCGGCGGACCTCGGTCTGGAGGATCTACTTTTAGGCTTCAGAAGGTAACAGTCTGATCCACTAGAACTCGGGTAGTGAATAATGTTAGAACAAAGAGTCTCCACTATTGTGAAAGATCAGAGTTTATCGACTATACACTTACTTCTCTACTGATATTGCTTTCTGAAACATTCATGTTTCGTTCGTTAGTTATTTATAATCGAGAATAATAGACTTGGTACCAATTAGTACGTAAAGAGACGGACACCCACAAGTCTCAGAACCGAAGAGTCCGTAAAGTAGTAAGTGTCGGGACAGAGAAGTAAAGGGTAGGCATAACACCTCCTCAATATCTAAGGACTCCTGTCGTGAAAAAAATCCGGTTACTCAGACGTTACTTTCTGAGACACCCAGGGGTCACCTCGTTATACATACAAAGAACAAGAAATTTCCGGAAAACGACTCTTTGGTGTTTTAGAATGAGCCTCTGTACTGTAAAAAACAATGATCTAGAATACGTTAGACTTAGTACTTTTTGACGGAAGACCTTTAAGGACAAGAAGTAGTTTAAGTATTCTCTTTTCTTGAAGATAAAGACTTTATCACAGGAAATCTACAACGAAGTATGACCGGAGTATATACGTAACGAAGTTATAAAGACGTTAATGATATATATATATCAAAGTATCAAAGTGTAGAAAGGAGTAATCAATATCAGGGTACGTAAAAGAATGTTTCTACCCCTTGATTTTTACTTGACCACTTTTACTTCAGCGAACCAGTACAGACTGAGAACCGCTGGGGTACCTGACATCGGATGGTGCGAGGAGGTAGGTACCCTAAAAGGTCCGTTCTCATGACCTCACCCAACGGTAAAGGAAGAGGTCTCCTAGAAGGACTGGGTCCCTAGCTTGGACCCGGAGGACGTAACATCCGTCTACGAAATGGTAGACTCGGTGGTCCCTTCAGGATAGTAAATTAAGGATATTGGTTATAAAATTTGATTACTTTGATAATCAGAATTAAGATGAAAATAAAACTACCATTTAATAAAATCAACCCTTCGAAACCCCACGGTCCCTCTCTTTGATTCAGATTAATCGAGGTCATCTTTCCGTTATTATTATTCTTATGTCACCACAGAATGTCTTAGGATGTATCCTAGATATGTCCATAGCCCCTAATGACTTTGGTGTTTCTTCTGGGATCTTTACACTAGAAAATAAAGGAAGATATGTGCACGAAACACGACAAAGACCTACCTTCCCGTAATAGACTATGTCTAAGGTGTGTCTGTATTCCTAGAATGTCAGAATTTTAGATTATACGTAGTAATAAATATCATAAAATTTGGAGAATTTTTAAAAAAAAAACGATTACACGTCACCAAAATTATATAGTCGATGGAACGTAAGTACCGTATCTGTTCAAATCTTCCCTACAACTATATAGTTTATAAATGAAAGACTAACGTTTATCGGTTTAAAATTAAAATAATTTTTGACTGTTCCTAATGATTTAACGTTTTTGAACGTTACTACCTAGATACATACACATGTAGTCAAGTCAAGTCAACGAGTCAGTACAGACTGAGAAACACTGGGGTACCTGACGTCGTGTGGTCCGGAGGGACAGGTAGTAGTTGAGGACTTCAAATGGATTTGAGTACAGGTAACTCAGCCACTACGGTAGCTTGGTCGAGTAGGAGACAACAGGGGAAGAGGAGGACGGAAGTTAGAAAAGGTCGTAGTCCCAGAAAAGTAATGTACACGAATGGATTTGTACTTTTATAGTTATATATGAACCTCGTATTGTTCACTCCTTTAATATGATTCGTGTTATGGAGGTTTAAAGTTTTACTTTTTTTTTTAAATCTACCACGCTCTTATTACCAATCTGTTAAAGTAGAGTATTCATTATGATAATTTTATTACCAACCTAATAATTACTCCCTTCTCAAATACAAAATAAAGAAAAGTCCCGACTCATGTTTTAGATAGTGTACATTACGATTAAAGAGATTGTTTAAGATCGAAACAATTTATACAATGTCCGTTTCCTTTTTTACTGTCTTCGTTATTAAAATCCGTTGGTGTTGGATCAGTTGGTATTCCTGTACGTTAAAGCTCGTGTTATGTAATACCTCAAATTTAGGATTTCCTTACTGTTTATGTTTTCAGGATCTCTCATGAAGTCTCTTCCGTTACCGTGGGGTGAGGTCATGAGAACGGACCTTTTAGGGTACCTGGCTCCTCGGACCACCCGACATCAGATACTCCAGTGATTCTCAGTCTGTGCTGACTCGCTGAAGTGAAAGTGAAAAGTGAAAGTACGTAACCTCTTCCTTTACCGTTGGGTGAGGTCACAAGAACGGATCTCTTAGGGTCCCTACCCCGTCGGACTACCCGACGGCAGATACCCTAGCGTGTCTCAGTCTGTGTTGACTTCGCTGAATCGTCGTCGTCTTCATCGTCGTCTCTCATGACTATACTAGATATGAATTTCCAACTTTATCATTTAAGTTCTAATTCTCTCTACACTAACGGAGATTCGTCATGAATTTGAAGTATTTAAGGTATAAACCCAATCACAGGTAAAAGATTTGTCTCGAATGTCAAATCTCAAAATTTTGTTTACGATCTGACAGTGAGTTTTTGGAGGATAACAATGGACAAATAACAAGTCGGGCTCAAAATTATATTTCCAACAAGTTAGTGACAATTTGTTTTCTTCTAACACATATTCTTTATTCCTATTGTAAAACATAGTTAATTTAAAATCTAGTGTTTACAAGACATTCATCAGTGACATTAACGTTTCCTAATAGTAATATTTGTAACTACACTGACATTCATCTCCGTGTTCACTTCGTATATTCAACTTCTTAGTTCTCTTTTTATATCTATTAAATTACGGTTACTTATCAAAAGAATGTTTTATCTTAAATTACCTTAACAGTGTGTACATATTTTTACTTTAATGATTCATCTCATCATTTCGTTGGGAAATTTGGAAAAGGATTGTTTATCTTTAGTCCTGGTGTACGAAAAATAGTTTAGAATTTCTTTCTCTATTACATATAAAAAGGTTGTTTAAATTACTCCGATCATATGTGAATAAAGATTTCACCAGTTTCCCTCATGTTATTTTATTTTATTTAATAAAAATGAACAGTCGTATATACGTTTTTAGAAGTTTATTGGTGTAAATCTAGTAATTATGTATCACGAATAGGGACCTGATAGGGACCGTTTCTTCCTTCCCTTTTTATATTTTGACTCGTCTCCATGTCTCTTATCGTTCCTCTCTATTCTTTCGGAAGTATTCACTTGTTACGTTTCTTTAACTCCTTTCGTTATCCTACTCTTTCTTATCTCTAGAGAAGTTCTTTTAACCTCTACAGTTCCCTTGTAATGGACATTTCTACCCGAGTTATTTCCTGTCTTCACCGTACCTGGATTGTCCTCACCTTCTCTAATTCTTCTCCACCGTTCTTATGTGTCTTGATATGTTTTTCTAGAATTACTGACCCTATCGGTGTTACTACACCAATAAGTTGATCTCGGTCTGTAGGACCCGAAATCCTTCGTAATGATGTTTGTTTCAATGACCTCCACTACCTTAAGGTGGACTCGATGAAGTTTAGGATTTTCTACTACGAAAATTTCACGACGTGGGTTATACGGTCGTTTAAACCTTTTAAGTCGTTACCGGTGTTCTGACTTTTTCCATTCAAAAGTAAGGTTAGGGTTTCTTCCCATTACGGTTTCTTACAAGATTGATGTTGTGTTAACGTGAGTAAAGTGTACGATCGTTCCAATACGAGTTTTAGGATGTTCGATTCGAAGTTGTCATGTACTTGGTTCATAAGGTCTACATGTTCCACTTAAATCTTTTCCGTCTCCTTGGTCTTTAGTTTAACGGTTGTAGGTGACATAGTATCTTTTTCGTTCCCTTAATGTCTTTTTTTCTGTAGATGAAAAGGAAGTAACTAATACGATTTTGGAACCTGATACACCTAGTCTTGTTTGACACCCTTTAAGAATTTCTCTACCCTTAAGGTCTGGTAGAATGGACGGAGGACTCTTTGGATATACTTCCTGTTCTTCGTTGCCTATCTTGACCTGTACCTTGTTTCCTGAACAAAGTTTAATCTTTTCCTCATACTGTTCCGACATATAACAATGAGACGAATAATAGAAAGTACTTCTCATGTAGTACTCTTTACGGTCCGACCTACTTTGTATGAGACCTTAGTTCTAACGGTCCTCTTTATCGTTGTTGGAGTCTATACATCTACTGTGATGGGATTACGGTTCTAGACTATCTATCTCACGAACTACTTGATACCTTACTCCAAGTACTGTAACATGTGCTCTGTCCCTAGTTCTGGTAGGGGTACCTTTTCTTTACGTTTTTTCGTTTTACCGAGAGACCCCTCCTGAATGTTTATCGACACTTTTCTTCTCTCCACTTTTCGTTTCCTCTTTTCCTTTCTATATTCGTAGACTTACGTCTCAAGGTTTCTTATCGTTCTTCTCTATTCTTTCGGAAGAACTCGCTAGTTACGTTTCTTTATCTCCCTTGTAAAGTACGTTTCTACACGAGCTATTTCCTGTCTTTAACATACCTGGATTGTCTTCGTCTCCTATAATTCTTCTCCACCGTTCTTATGTGTTTTCTTGACACGTTTTATCTAGAAGTACTGGTTCTATTAGTACTACCACACTAGTGATTAGATCTCGGTCTGTAGAACCTTACACTTCAGTTCACCCGGAACCTTTCGTAGTGATACTTCTTTCGATCACCTCCACTACCTTAAGGTCAACTCAAGAAAGTTTAGGATTTTCTACTACGACACTTTCACGACGTGAGTTATACGGTCGTTTAAACCTTTTGTGTCGTCACCGGTGTCCTGACCTTTTCCAGTCAAAAGTAAGGTTAAGGTTTCTTTCTGTTACGGTTTCTTACGAGTTTGATAACGTGTTAACGTGAGTAGAGTGTACGATCATTTCCTTACGAGTTTTAAGAGGTTCGGTCCGAAGTCGTTATACACTTGGTACTTGAGGGATTACAAGTTCGACCAAAATCTCTTCCGTCTCCTTGTCCTCTAGTTTAACGGTTGTAGACGACCTAGTACCTTTTTAGTTCTCTCAAGGTCTTTTTGTAGATAAAGACGAAATAACTGATACGGTTTCGGAAACTGACACACCTAGTGTTCTTTGACACCTTTTAAGACTTTCTACCCTTATGGTCTGGTGGATTGGACGGAGAACTCTTTAGACATACGTCCAGTCCTTCGTTGTCAATCTTGACCTGTACCTTGTTGTCTGACCAAGGTTTATCCTTTTTCTCATGTAGTTCCAACATATAACAGTGGGACGAATAAATTGAAGATACGTCTTATGTAGTACTCTTTGCGACCTGACCCTCTTTGTGTTCGACCTTAGTTCTAACGACTCTCTTTATAGTCATTGGAGCCTATACGTCTACTGTGGTGGGAATACCGTCTTTCACTTCTCCTCAATTTTTCGGAGGACTACTTTCACCTTCACCTCTCACTTTTACAACCGGATTTCAAGTGTAAGTCTTTTGCTTCTAGTACCGTAGACCAGGGTAGTGAAGTACCCTTTATCTACCCCTTTGTCACCTTTGTCACAGTGTGAAGTAAAAACCCTCCGAAGTCTAAGTGACGTCTACCACTGACGTCGGTACTTTAATTTTCTGCGAATGAGGAACCTTCTTTTCAATACTGGTTGGATCTATCATATAAGTTTTCGTCTCTGTAATGAAACGGCTGATTCTTCTGAGAACTCGCAGGGAACTTGACGTTCCTCTAGGTCGGTCAGGTAAGACTTCTAGTCGGGACCCTAAAGAAACCTTCCTTACTACGACTTCGAGATTGAGGTCATGAAACGGGTGGAGTACGCTTCTCAACTGAGTAACCTTTTCTGAGACTACGACCCTCCCTAACCCCCGTCCTCCCTTCCCCTGCTGGTTTCTACTCTACCGACCTACCGTAGTGACTGAGTCACCTACACTCAGACTCACTTGAGTCCCTCAACTACTACCTGTCCCTCCGGACCACACGACACTAAGTACCCTAGTGTTTCTTAGCCTGTGCTGACTCGCTGACTTGACATGACTTGACTTGACTTACCGTCTTTTACTTCTCCATGATTTCTCGAAGAACTACTTTCAGTTTTTCCTCTCATTTGTACGACTGAATTTTGAGTTGTAAATTCATAACCCGAAAGACCAGGGTTGTGAAGTACCGTTTATTTACCTTTTACCTTTGTCACCGTCTAAAATAAAAGAACCGGAGGTTTTAGTAATACCTACCACTGACTTCGGTGCTTTAATTTTCTGTGAACGAGGAATCTTATTTTCGATACTATTTGGATCTGTTACATAATTTTTCGTTTTTGTAGTGAAACAGTTCTTCTAGGAATGACAGTTTCAATACCAAAAGGGTCATCACTACATGTGTACACTCTTAACCTGGCATTACTTCCGACTCGTGATTTCTTGACCACGAAACCTTAACATCACAACCTTTCTGAGAACTCTCAGGGAACCCGTCGTTCCTGTAGTTTGGTCAGTTAGGATTTACTTTAGTTGGGACTATCAGTAACCTTCCAATACGACTTCGACTTTGAGGTTATGAAACCGGTGGACTACACTTCTCGACTGAGTAACCTTTACTGGGACTACGACCCTTTCTAACTCCCGTCGTCCTCTTCCCCGTTGTCTCCTACTCTACCAATCTACCGTAGTGGCCGAGTCACCTGTACTCAAACTCGTTCGAGACCATCTGTCACTTCCTGTCTCTTCGGACCGTACAACGTCAGGTACCCCAGGGTTTCTCAGTCTGTACTGACACACTCTCTTGTTTTTATTATTAGGGATGGATCTTAGGTTCCGACGAAATGAAACCTTTAAATAGATTTAAATGGCTGTGTAATTGTATTTCGTTTCTTCTTAAATATACTAATAGAGTTATCTAGGTCATTCAAGAAATTATAATAACCCTTTTTATAATCATCCTTGAAAATGGTGAACTTAAAAGGAGACCTCGGGGTTTCAACTGCTGTTATAAAAATTCCATCAGAGTGAAAGATTTCTTTCTGTTCCATAGTCTCTTAAAACAGAGTAGTGTATTTACCTCAAACTCAGGAGATATGGTTTTGTCTTGAGGTACTGAAAGGAAAGATAATACCTTCGATGGTATTTATACTGTTCAAATTAAAATTAATAAAACTTAATTTCTGTTAAATGTTAAGACACACGTCATTGTACGTGTAAAGCTAAAGTTCACGATACCTCGATACACACCTCGATTCGTAACACGAACCTGTCGTGTTACTAGTAAAGACACTCTGTCTTTTACAATGACCAGTTACCAATCTTTTGCAATGTCTCTTTCCAACGACGAGACTCGTACTCCTCCTTCTGTACTAACCCCCTCTATAAACTATCTCTTATAAATAAACTTCCCTAAACACCTCACGACAAATTAGTAAGAGGGTAAAAGGTAATAGGTAAATTGAACCTTATAACCCTGAGAATCAGTAGTAACGTTCGGTTCATTCACCAATAAATTTTATTTATGTCTGTTGGACGTCCTACCAAAAGTCCATCTTTCTGACTGGGGTTTGGACCGAAATCGGTGGTTCTTCCGACAAGATCTCACAATATTATCTTTGTGTGACACGAAAGTGTGGGGACTCCCTCTTAGTTTACAGGGAGATAATACTCAAACTTTTTGTTTGACGTAGAGTTATTCTCTTGTCACATCGTAGACTGGTGTACAATCAGGTCCCCTTCGGTCATGAATCAAAGTACATGTAATCCGTTGATCCTTAAAAAGGTACGGTCTGTAGAAGAGAAAGAGACGAACAGGTGTAGTTCGAAGTCTATCGGTCTCCCTCGTACTACTTAACCTCTCAGCTATACCTTCTCGTACCTTGTTTTGGAGATTCTTCTAACACGTGGTTCGGAAACGTTGTACAGTGTGTCGACAGAGTGTAGTCTCCTATTTCATCTAAAAATTTTAAACAGAAAGTCCTCACTTTTTCTCCTACCCTCCATCTGAAGACATCAATTATACTTATGTCCGAAGGTACTATCAAGTCAACCATTTCTTTGACGGACGTCACGTCCTCTGGACCCAAACTAGGGACTAAACCCTTCTAGGGGACTTCATCCTTTACCGTTGGGTGAAAGTATAAGAACGGACCTCTTAATGTACCTGTCTCCTCGGACCGCCCGAGGTCAGGTACCTCAGTGTTCTCAGTCTGTGCTGAACCACTGATTTGAGCTTAAACCTCTACATAAATATATTAACGTAAATATTATAAATATATATTAAAAATAAATACTATCGGTCTCGGAGTCGTTTTCTGTTTTTATCATTTAATTGATAAGTAAAAAACTATCATTTTTCAGTTAGTTACAGGAAGGGAAAGGGTACAGAAATATGGATGAAATCAGATCTAAACCACGGATTTTACTGTTTTATAAAGGAAATTTCATCGTTATGATAATTTTTACTATCTTTAATTCTGTAATAATTCCGACATTTTTAATTGTTAATCGTCGTTACCTTGTTTTATCTCTCTGATCTATGTTCTATTTGTCAGATTTCTTTGAATCATCTGTAATACCCTTTATCATGTTTATTTACTTCTCTATAGATTGAATGACTTGTCTTAAACTTAGTTATTTTTAATAGGTAATTCGTCGTGAATAATGGAGGTACCCTCCTCAGGGCATTGTACCTTGTGTCGTTTATCGTATTATTACGGATGTGGTCCGTCTCATCAAAGTCTACAGTTGGTGAGGTACCACACATCCTTAGTCCAGAGGTTCTTTCTATATTGTGTGTCCGTGACCAACCTTGTTACGAAATGAGTGTAGTCAAATCAAGTCAAGTAAGTGAGTCCGCACAGGCTGAGAAACGCTAAGGTACTAGGCGTCGTGCGGTCCGGAGGGACAGGTAGTGGTTGAGGACCCCAAGTGAGTTTGAGTACAGGTAACTCAGCCACTATGGTAGGTTGGTAGAGTAGGAGACAGTAGGGGAAGAGGAGGACGGAAGTTAGAAATGGTGGTAGTCCCAGAAAGTTTACTCAGTCGAGAAGAGTAGTCCACCGGTTTTATAACCTCAAAGTTGAAGTTGTAGTCAGGAAGGTTACTTGTGGGTCCTGACTAAAGGAAATCCTACCTGAGCAACCTAGAGGAACGTCAGGTTCCCTGAGAGTTCTCAGAAGAGGTTATGGTGTCAAGTTTTCGTAGTTAAGAAACCACGAGTCGAAAGAAGTGTCAGGTTGAGAGTGTAGGTGTGTACTGATGACCTTTTTGGTATCGGAATTCATCTGTCTAGAAACAACTGTTTCATTACAAAGACGAAAAATTATACGACAGATCCAACCAGTATTGAAAGGAAGGTTCCTCATTCGCAGAAAATTAAAATACCGACGTCAGTGGTAGACGTCACTAAAACCTCAGGGAGTTTTATTTCAGATATTGATAAAGGTGACAAAGGGTAGATATACGGTACTTCACTACCCTGGCCTACGGTACTAGAATCAAAAGACTTACAACTCGAAATTCGGTTGAAAAAGTGAAAGAAGAAAGTGAAAGTAATTCGCCGAGAAATCGAGAAGAAGTGAAAGACGGTATTCCTACCATAGTAGACATATAGACTCCAATAACTATAAACAGGGTCGTTAGAACTAAGGTCAAACACGAAGGAGGTCAGGTCTTAAAGAGTACTACATGAGGCGTTTTTTCAATTTATTCGTACCACTGTTGTACGTGGGAACTGCATGAGCAAAAGGATAAACCTTGGTCAGACAACAAGGTACAGGTCAAGATTGACAACGAAGGACTGGACGTGCGTCCAAAGAGTTCTTCGTCTAGTCCAC
Source organism: Capra ibex (assembly GCA_006410555.1). Taxonomy (NCBI): domain Eukaryota; kingdom Metazoa; phylum Chordata; class Mammalia; order Artiodactyla; family Bovidae; genus Capra; species Capra ibex. The sequence goes on along the minus strand of SJYO01018757.1, from coordinate 2,629,826 downwards.
AAGACCATAAGGGAAGGAAAAGGGTAGAAATGAGTGTATCTCGATCCTCTAGTCGTTGTCGACTCACAAATAGAGGGAACTCGTCTCCCAGAGAAGGGTGGCGGATCGTTTGCCCAAACGTACGTGGGGAGACGAAACCTTTGTCAATATCGACACCCCGACTGACTCACGGCATACTATGTGTGTATATTTCTCTTGTTTTTTCGTGTGAAGTTTAGGTATTCTCTCTTCATATAAGGGTTTCTGTACGGGTCGTGTCCGATACTCCAAAGAAATAAAGAAACATTCCTTTACAAGAACAGAGCTTGGTGTAATAATACACTGGTCCGTCCCCAGGTCCGTGACACGAATGAACTTACGGAGAGAGTTGTTTATAGGTAATGTTTTTCGTATTCATTCCTAAGGATGAAACGTTTTTCTTTTATTGAATGATAGTCGATCATTTTGTCCTTTTTAAATATTACAAATTTGAAAGTACTTCTTTTATACCTTATATGTTTTATTCTACATCTTTCTCGTTGTATATTACTTAATTTTATAAGTAATGAAATATTAACGTACAAAATGAGTCTTTTTCCCTTCTATTCGGTTTTCTTTTACTCGGTCTGAACTTTTATATAAAATTTGTGTGTACTATATCTTAATCGTAATCGTATGTTGTAGAACTTTTGGATTGATTTTTTGTTTATACAAGAAATTTTTCATCTGTTTACATTTGTCAATTGAATTTTTAGTCCTTGGGTTTTATTAAACAGTTTTTGGGAGTCCTGGTAGAATTTTATCTTTATAAGAAATTGTGATTAATTAGTTGAACCTTTTTGATAAATTCGGTCTTTGTTACAGTTCAACTAACATATATATATATACATATAAACATATATATACACATATATAATATAAATCTAGTTACCTTGTTTTATCTTTCGGGTCTCTATTTAGGTGTGTGTATACCTGTGGAATAGAAACTGTTTCCTCCGTTCTTATATGTTACCTCATTTCTGTTAGAGAAATTGTTCACCACGACCCTTTTGACCAGTTGGTGAACATTTTCTTACTTTGATCTAGTGAAAGATTGTGGCGTGTGTTTTTATTTGAGTTTTACCTAATTTCTAGATTTGCATTCTGGTCTTTGATATTTTGAGGATCTCCTCTTGTATCCGTTTTGTGAGAGGCTGTATGTAGTGTCGTCCTAGGAGATACTAGGTGAAGACTCTTATGACCTTTATTTTTGGTTTTATTTGTTTACCCTAGATTAATTTGGATTTTCGAAGACGTGTTGTTTCCTTTTATATTCGTTCCACTTTTCTGTCGGAAGACTTACCCTCTTTTATTATCCTTTACTTCGTTGACTGTTTGTTGATTAGAGTTTTTATATGTTCGTTGAATACGTCGAGTTAAGGTCTTTTTATTTGCTGGGTTAGTTTTTTACCCGGTTTCTTGATTTATTTGTAAAGAGGTTTCTTCCGTATGTCTACCGATTGTTTGTGTACTTTTCTACGAGTTGTAGTGAGTAATAATCTATTTACGTTTAGTTCTGGTGTTACTCCATGGTGTAGTGTGGTCAGTCTTACCGACACTAGGTTTTCAGATGTTCTTTATTTACGACCTCTCCCACACCTCTTTTCCCTTGGGAGGATGTGACAACCACCCTTACGTTTGATCATGTTGGTGATACCTCTTGTCACACCTCTAAGGAATTTTTTAACGTTTATCTTGACGGAATACTGGGTCTGTATGTGTGGCTCCTTTGGTCTTATCTTTCTCTGTACATGGGGTTACAAGTAGCGTCGTGACAAATATTAGTGGTCCTGTACCTTTGTTGTATCTACAGGTAGTCGTCTACTTACCTATTCTTTCGACACCATGTATATGTGTTACCTCATAATGAGTCGGTAATTTTTCTTAAGTAAACTTAGTCAAGACTACTCTACCNTATGTCTCACTTCATTCGGTCTTTCTTTTTGTGGTTAAGTCATATGATTGTGTATATATACCTTAAATCTTTCTACCATTACTACTGGGACATACGTTCTGTCGTTTTCTCTGTGTCTACACATCTCGCCTGAAAACCTGAGACTCCCTCTCCCTCTCCCTCTCCCACCTTACTAAACCCTCTTACCGTAACTTTGTACATATGATAGTACATTCTTTGTTTAACGGTCAGATACAGACTACGTCCTATGTCCTACGAACCCCGACCACGTACCCCTACTGGGTCTCCCTACCATACCCCACCCTCCACCCTCCCCCCAAGTACAAACCCTTGAGTACGTGTGGACACCACCTTAGTATAGTTACATACCGTTTTGGTTACGTCATAACATTTCATTTTATTTCATTTTTATTTTTAATTTTTTTCGTACTAATTTTGTTTTACTTTTAGAAATACATATCGATTCTTACATTGTCCGTACGTGATAATAAGGAATGACGCTGTCTTATTTGTTTGTAATAAAACTTTTCGCGAACCTCTTAATCATACAAATAACAGTTTTAAAGTATGTAAAAGTGTATCATTAAGATGAAACTCATAAGATTTTACATTAATTATCGTTCACCACTTCTTTACAATCTTAGTAATTCCGGAGAAAGTTCCATTTTTTAAAAAACTTCTTTATATAACTGACTATTTTCTGATGATGAATTCATTACAGGATTGGTGAACACCTTTGTATAAGAAATTTTCAACTTATATATACACTATACAATTTAAGTTTATAACTAAAAAACAAATTGTAGTTTGGATCTGCACTTTACGAATTAAAAGTTTTTGGAACATCTTAATCAATATTTTCAAAGTCATTTTTGTTTGTTTTGTTTTTGTTGTTTTTGGGTCAAAAAGAGTGACGTGAAATAACTTAATTGTAGTCAACAAGGATCTTTGTCAGTTTGACCAAGACACATACATAGGACTACTTTGTATAAATTATGTGGAAGTTAAGTGTTAATGACACAGTAACCAGAATTAACAGATAGAGATTTTCACTATATTAAATGTGAAATTATCTATAAAACTACATTAATAAAAAGAGATCATCGTAAAACTCTTTGTTTACATAAATCTTGTTTCAATCTCTTTTTTTTACTTTACTTTATCCGGTTTTTATACAAATAATAGAAAGAAAATTAGGAAGGTGACTAACAACATTTTAAAAAGATAAAGTCAACAAAGAAAAGTTATTAGTATTTAATCAGTTAAAATTTGATTATGGATTTTACGATAAAAAGAGTACTTATATAAAATTTTCATTCTTTTACAAAGTAAACAATTATGACGAAGAGATTCATCCATTATGTCACCATGATGTTACTTTTCCTTTATTTTGACATCAATCTTTAGGAAGGTATTTCTGATATTCACATCAAAAGAAAATAACTAACTGATCATATCTCTCTGTTTCTTTTATAGACTATAAATAAAATAACAACATACTATATCGGATTAGTAAACGAAAAGTAAAATAAAATGAGTTATATAAAGTCGTCTTAAACTTTTTTCTTTAAGATTTTAAATCATTATTACGGGAAATATATTACCTTACTCATAACGACTGATCAAAGTTTTACATTTGACCTGTAAATGTTTAAGCTCAGAATAAACGGAACCAAGGTAATGGTCTCCCTTTTATATTTGTCCTTCAAACGGAATCGTAAGTATAGATACTCCTTGACGACTGGAAGTCTATCACGATAATTTTAAAAATTTTTATTAATAAAATAAGTTCACTTACCAAGACCTTTCTTAAACAAAATTTTCCTACTATGACAGAATTAATTTTCACGTAAGTACACATTTTTGTATTCCAGTTTCCGTAAAGACGAAATGTATCATAGGTCTTCGTACTTGTTTTCAGCATTTAATAATATAGTATCAATAATATAAAAAGTTTAACGTTAAAATGAAATATAGATACTCCGAAGTGGAGGAGAAAAGTTTAATTATTTCTTTTATTTGGAATCATAAAAATTGACTAGATTCACTTATATTTCTTCCTTTACCGTTGGGTGAGGTCATAAGAACGGACTTCTTAGGGTACCTGTCTCCTCGGACCATCTGATGTTAGGTAACCTAACGTTTCTCAACCTTTGTTGACTTCACTGATTCATTCACTTATATTGAGTAAAATTTCTTTTAACGAAGTCATAATTGTTTTTACTTTAATTAAATGTTTTGTAAAATCTTGAATACTTTTCTTAGATAAGTTAACATATGACTCAAATATTACTTCTACCAACGTATTCACTAAATCTTCTATAAGAGTGACGAGTGAGTAAAGGTTGGTTTAAGAGTAATTATTAATTTGTTATTATTGTAGGAGTTTAGGGTTTTTACATAAAATCAAACTAATTAAGACTTTACTCTCGAGTTAATTGGTTAATGTGTTATAAAATGTATAACTCAAAGAACGTAACGTCTTATATACTTATGTTCTGGATATAGTCATACTTTTATAAAAAATTTGTGTTTCAAATATATACTTAAATTAATTCTTAGTGTAAACTAAACGATTCCTTAAAATAGTGTATTAATAGTTTAAATAGAAGATATTAGGTGTATCGTATCACTCGAAAAAATTTAAGTATTTGTAACAGAAGAGTAGAGACACATTTTAAACTAAGGAACTACTAACACGGTACAGAAGAGGATTTGTTTGTAATATCCTCATTCTGAACCTCCTTTTTTCCGTAAATTCTCACGACCTCGTTACTCTGGAAAATAGACGGTATATACACGAACAGTACAAAACGTCTATTATTTGACAAGTACAGAAGTTTCTCAATATTCGTTCCACTGGGGTCCTTTTTAAAATGAAGTAAATAAATAAGAGACAGATTTGTAATAAGTACTACAAGTACCCCAAGGACTCCGTTCTTATGACTTCACCAAACGGTAAGAGAAAATGTCACCTGGTGTAAAACAGTCTTGAGGGGTGGTACAGGGTAGACAGAGTCCACCGGGACGTGTCGTATCGAGTATCGAAGTAACTCAATATGTTCCGACACTAGTACACTAATATGACCAATCGAAAGAAACCTCAGACACCCTATATCAAGAACGAAGAAGACAGACGGGAGACTACCTATTCCTATTCTCCGTTCGAAGGACTACACTCCCTGACCACAACCCCTTTTGACCCAAAACGAGAGCACCCGTCCTGGTACGAGTCATATGGAAATTATGTTAAAAGACGACTACCCACCACGTCACGAGGGAGAGACAATCAACAAACCTGACTCCGTTGGGTCAGGAGCTCAGATTTCCGAGATACCATTCCGATGACGTCTGGAGATGTTCCTGAATACGGTTGGTCGGGAAAGGTCCTGACAACGAAGGTGGTGGAGACAGGAACTTCGTCCGGTACGGTAGGGTGTGTAGACGTCCTCTGGGAGTTTGTGAGTGTTTGTATTTTCAATACTGTTTGAATCTGTCGTACAATTTTCCGTCCCTAGTGACGGTTGTTTCTAGGCATATCAGTTTCGATACCAAAAAGTCATTAGTGTATGCCTACACTCTCGACCTTGTGGTTGAAAGAAACCAACTCGTGGTTTCTTGACTACGAAGACTTGACACCGTGACTCTTGTGAGAATTTTCAGGGAACCTGTCGTTCCTCTATTTGGTCAGTTAGGATTTCCTTTGGTTGCCCATTATAAGTAACCTTCCTGACGAGAACTTCGACTTCGAGGTTATGAAACCGGTGGACTACTCTTCTCGGTTGAGTAACCTTTTTTCGGACTACGACCCTTTCTAACTCCCACCCTCCTCTTCCCCGTTATCTCCTACTTTACTAACCTACCGTAGTGGTCGAGTTACCTGTACTCAAACTCGTTTGAAGTCCTCTATCACTTCCTGTCCCTTTGGACCACACGACGTCAGGTACCCTAGTGTTTCTCACTCTGTACAAGTCAATCGTCGACTTGTTGTCGTTAGATTGGTAAATTAAGTAGGTATCTAAGTCGTTTAGTCACTTGTAGTGTATTAATATATAAATTATATATGTCGACCAGTCATATACACATAAGACTATACATACAGCATCTTGTGTTTAGTCCCCTTTTTAGTTCGTATTGATTAATATTACTAGTACACGAGTCAGTGAATCAGTACAGATTGAGAAACGTTGGGGTACCTGACATCGGGTGATCCGAAGAGACAGGTATCCTAAGAGGTCCGTTCTCATGACCTCACCCAACGGTAAGGGAAGAGGTAATTGCTAGTATTATTCAGGATCTTCCTTTAAACATGACATAATTCTTGTTTCTCTTTTAATAATAAACTGTTTTCCGACATTCAGAAAACCGTCAATTATTTCGAGATCAAGTTAGGGGTTTAGGAGACTCTCACGTCTGATTACCGTTTTCAGGGTCAAACTCCCGTCCCCTTTCGGATTACCCGTCAAGTAACCACTTTGTCTCTCTTTTTTACTATTAAGGGGGAAGAGAACGTAAAAACAAGATGAGTCGAGGAGTTGTCTCATGTGACACCTACCGTGAAACGAGATGAGTCAGATGACTGAGTTTCCTATCATGGACTGACTTACCGATTTAGTCACTCCGATTAGGTTCTCAGAGACGAGTTTTCTATGTATTCAAGTCAATTCAAGTCAAGTCAGTGAGTCAGCACAGACTGAGAAACGCTGGGGTACTTAACGTCGTGCGGTCCGGAGGGACAGGTAGTGGTTGAGGACCTCAAGTGAGTCTGAGTACAGGTAGCTCAGGTACTACGGCAGGTCGGTAGAGTAGGAACCAACAGGGGAAGAGGAGGACGGGGGTTAGGGAGGATCGTAGTCTGAGAAAAGGTCACTCAGTTGAGAAGCGTACTCCACCGGTTTCATGACCTCGAAGTCGAAATCGTAGTAAGGAAAGTTTCTTTAGGGTCCCAACTAGAGGAAGTCTTACCTGACCAACCTAGAGGAACGTCAGCTTCCCTGCGAGTTCTCAGAAGAGGTTGTGGTGTCAAGTTTTCGTAGTTAAGGAGCCACGAGTCGGAAGAAGTGTCAGGTTGAGAGTGTAGGTATGTACTGGTGACCCTTTTCGTATCGGAACTGATCTGCCTGCCTGAAATCAGCCGTTTCATTGCAGAGACGAAAACTTATATTAATGAAAAGAAGGTTCCTCATTCACAGAAAATTAAAGTACCGACGTCAGTGGTAGACGTCACTAAAACCTCGGGGGTTTTTATTTCAGACTGTGACAAAGGTGACAAAGGGGTAGATAAAGGGTACTTCACTACCCTGACCTACGGTACTAGAAGCAAAAGACTTACAACTCGAAATTCGGTTTAAAAAGTGAGAGGAGAAAGTGAAAGTAGTTCTCCGAAAAATCGAAGAGAAGTGAAAGACGGTTTTCCCACCAACAGTAGACGCATAGACTCCAATAACTATAAAGAGGGTCGTCAGAACTAAGGTCGAACACAAAGAAGGTCAGGTCTCAAAGAGTACTACATGAGACGTATATTCAGTTTATTCGTCCCACTGTTATATGTCGGAACTGCAGNAAAAATCGAGGAGAAGTGAAAGACGGTATTCCCACCAACAGTAGACGCATAGACTCCAATAACTATAAAGAGGGTCGTCAGAACTAAGGTCGAACACAAAGAAGGTCAGGTCTCAAAGAGTACTACATGAGACGTATATTCAGTTTATTCGTCCCACTGTTATATGTCGGAACTGCAGGAGGAAAAGAATAAACCTTGGTCAGACAACAGGGTACAGGTCAAGATTGACAACGAAGGACTGGACGTATGTCTAAAGAGTTCTCTGCCCAATCCACCCGACCATAAGGGTAGAGAACTTCTTAAAAGGTGTCAAATAACACTAAGCGTTTCAGTTTCCGAAACCGTGTCAGTATTTCGTCTTTATCTACAAAAAGACCTTGAGAGAACTAAAAAGGTAATAGGTCGCCTACAACCGTTAAACTAGAGACCAAGGAGACGGAAAAGATTTCGGTCGAACTTGTAATCCCTCAAGTGCCAAGTGCATAACGACTTCGGACCGAACCTCTTAAAACTCGTAATGAAATGATCGTACACTCTACTCACGTTAACACACCATCAAACTCGTAAGAAACCGTAACGGAAAGAAACCCTAACCTTACTTTTGACTGGAAAAGGTCAGGACACCGGTGACGACACAAAAGGTTTAAACGACCGTATAACTCACGTCGTGAAAGTGTCGTAGTAGAAACTCCTAAACTTTTTCGAGTTGACCTTAAGGTATTGGAGGTGATCGAAACAAGTATCACTACGAAAAGTTCCGGGTGAACTGAAGTGTAAGGTTCTACAGACCGAGATCTAATCACTAGTGTAATAGTACTAATAGACCCAGTACTTCTAGAAAAAACATGTCAAGAAGGTACATAAGAACGGTGCAGAAGAATTATAGAAGACGAAGACAATCCAGGTATGGTAACGACAGGAAATAGCTCGGGTAGAAACGTACTTTACAAGGGAACCATAGAGATTAAAAGAACTTCTCTAGAGATCAGAAAGGAAAAGACAAGAAAAGGAGATAAAGAAACGTAACTAACGAGTTCTTCCGAAAGAATAGAGAAGAACGATAAGAAACCTTGAGACGTAAGTCTACGAATATAGAAAGGAAAAGAGGAAACGAAAAGTGGAGAGAAGAAAAGTGTCGATAAACATTCCGGAGGGGTCTCTCGGTAAAACGAAAAAACGTAAAGTAAAGATACCCCTACCAGAACTAGGGACAGAGGACATGTTACAGTGCTTGGAGTAAGGTAACAAGTAGTCCGTGAGATAGATAGTCTAGATCCGGGAATTTAGATAAAGAGTGAAGGTGACATATTAGTATTCCCTAAACTAAATCCAGTATGGACTTTTCGCCAAAAGGGATAAAAGAAGTTAAACTCAGACTTAAACCATCATTCACCAAGTACTAGACTCGGTGTCAGTCGAGGACCAGAACAAAAACAACTGATATATCTCGAAGAGGTAGAAACCGACCTTTCTGATATTAGTCAGACTAAAGCCACAACTGGTAGACCACTACAGGTACACATCTCAGAAGAGAAGACAACAAACTTCTCCAACAAACCATACTGAGCACGTAAAAGAACCGTTTTGAGATAATCAGAAACGGGCCGAAGTAAGACGTAAGGCTCCGGTTTAAACGGACAATGAGGTCCACAAAGACCTGAAGGATGAAAACGTAAGGTCAGGGGATATTACTTTTCGTGTGGAAAAAACCCACAATCAAGATTTTCCAGAACATCCTTGAAAGTCAAAGGGTTTCACCGTTTTATTAAAAACATAAACAATTTACACCCTTCGTATTTTTGACACCCTCTTATTATCACAAAAGTTGGTTTTTAATTCGTTTAATCTTTCTTATCTCTTTACATTTATAGGTTCTGGTCTCCTTCTGTGTAGTTAGTGTATATGAACAAACAGGAAATTATTTTCAACTAGAATTAGTTACTTCATAATTGTCTTAAAAGTTTTTTACATGAATGTATGAAAGTTTACCTGTACGTGTATCGTTATAATTTACGTCAAGTGACATTTACTACCTCTTTATATATTATAAGGACTTTAAAAAAGATACTCTATTAACCCCTAACTGTTATTTTACAAAGTATCATATAAAAAGAAAATCTGAAGGTTTCAATCCAATAAAAATCTCCACGAACTAGTACATGTAAGAATTTTCGGTAAGTATATTAGATTTGTGTTATAAAAACTTTTATTTCAGTAGCTTAAAATAATATTCTGTTAAGTAATAGTCATCCTAACTGATAAGATCTTAAGATTATGTTTTAATGGTAAACGTTTACAAAACAGAAAATACAAAGTAAATTGTTTTTAATATCTATTTATATGAATAATATATAGAGAGGAATTTTTACCACAGATACTCGTTGAGTGAGATTTCACTTCAACGAATCAGTACGGACTGAGAAACGCTGGGGTACCTATCATCGGACGTGGTACGAGGAGGTAGGTACCCTAAAAGTTCCGTTGTCATGACCTCACCCAACGGTGAAGGAAGAGGTCCCTTAGAAGGGTTGGGTCCCTAGCTTGAGTCCAGAGAGTGTAACGTCTGTCTACGAAATGGCAGACTCGGTGGCTTCGGATGATGTTTTAATATGACTAAGAAAATATCAAAGTTTGTACAAAGGTGTTAAATAAAGTACAATATTACGTTATTGTCCACGATCTCTAGTACGTAAAGTGGGGAGAGTTCCGGTAGACAAAGACGATCGTCTACATGTTGTAAACCATCTATAATCATTTTTTAGGTACGTAGTATTTCCCTACTTATAGTAGGCTTAAATCATGTCGAGTACCTTCTACAACCACCCTCTTTGTCAAGATATGAATATAAAAACAATCACTCGATTTATAATTTACTCCTCTTTACTTACTTTTACTGACTTATAATACAAACGTCTTTTTAACGGGACTTTTGTACATAAATATCTCACTACTTTGAATTTACGTAGTGAATAAAATGAGGAGTCAGAATGTATAAGACTATTATTAATGAGGTTTACTGTTTTTATGTCAGTCGGGAGAAATATATGTCCAAGGTGTAGACACCTAAGTTGTTTACCGTCTAGTTTTTATAATTTTTTTATGAAGTCTTTAAATACTTTGCGTTTTGAACTTAAACGGTGTATGTGTTGATAAACGTATTCGTAAACGTAACATGGTCCGTAATATTCTTTAGATATCTATCAACTCCAGAAGGGTCCACCTTGTCAACATTTCTTGGACGAACGGTTTCGTCCTCCACGTCCTCTGTGTCAAAACTAGGGACCCGGTCCTTCTAGAGGACCTTATCCTTTACCGTTGGGTGAAGTCATAAGAACGGACCTCTTAGGATACCTAGGATACCTAGAGGTCTCCCCGGACCAGGTACACCAGTGTTTCTCAGTCTACAGTGAATCGTTGACTCATGTGTACATCTCTACTAAATTTCATCTACTCTCTAACATACATCCAAGATCCGTTTTTAACACGGTAAAATGTATTCCCTGAACTCGTAGGTCACTTAAAATCATAAACACCCTCACAGCACCTTGACCCAGGGACACCGGTACTTCCCTACTGTGATAGGAACCGAGTACTCATAAAGATTTCAACCTTTCAAAGGTACAAACCACTAAAAAAAAAATTAACGTACTAATATTGTCTGTAACGAGGTTTTTCCGTAAAAGAAAAGAAGACAACGTTCGTAAAGGGTGATGTTTAGAACTTGTTTACAATCAGGGAGTCAACACAGACGGAGAAACACTGGGGTCCCTAACATCGGGAGGTCCGAGTAGACAGGTATCTTAAGAAGCTCTTTCTTCTGACCTCACCCCTTAGTAGGGGAGAAGGTCCCTAAAAGGGTTAAGTCCCTAACTTAGGTCCAGAGGACGTGACGTCCGTTAAGAAATGACAGACTCGGTGGTCCCTTCGGGAAGTCAAGTCAAGTCAAGTCAGCGAGTCAGCACAGGCTGAGAAACGCTGGGGAACTTAGTGTCGTGCGGTCCGGAGGGACAGGTAGTGGTTGAGGGCCTCAAGTGAGTTTGAATTCAGGTAGCTCAGCCACTACGTTAGGTCGGTAGAGTAGGAGACAGCGGGGGAAAAGAAGGAAGGGGGTTAGGGAGGGTCGTAGTCTTAGAGAAGGTTACTCAGTTGAGAAGGGTACTCCACCGGTTTCATGACCTCAAAGTCGAAATCGTAGTGAGGAAGGTTTCTTTAGGGTCACGACTAGAGGAAATCTTACCTGACCAACCCAGAGGAACGTCAGGTTCCCTGAGAGTTCTCAGAAGAGGTTGTGGTGACAAGTTTTCGTAGTTATGAAGACACGAGTCGAAAGAAGTGTCAAGTTGAGAGTGTACGTATGTACTGGTGTCCTTTTTGGTATCGGAACTGATCTGCCTGGAAACAACCGTTTCATTACAGAGACGAAAACTTATATGATAGATCCAACCAGTATTGAAAGGAAGGTTCCTCATTCGCAGAAAATTAAAGTACCGACGTTAGTGGTAGACGTCACTAAAACCTTCGGGAATCTGTAGGAATTTTATGTAAAGTCGTCTAAAAAGTTTGTCTATCCAGTATACTTGACTTCCACACTAATCTCTAACAGGGGCTATCGAAAAGGATAATACAGAGGGGAGATCGATTCCGACTTTATCCGTAACTAGAGAAGATAGTGGGACGGAGATGTACCACTCAAAAACTATTGAATGGATGACTCCTCCGACCGAAAAAGACTCTTTAGGTATTAGATTGAAGGGAATAGTGGTTCCGATGGACTGAGACCCTATTTTCGACCGGAATCACGAGAGACCGAAGAGACTTTAGGGAAATAGAGTATGATACTTTCAAAGGAAATTCAAGGACTTTTCAGTCAGTTCGTAGTTTCGTTGTTGTTGTTTTTCGAAAGAAGAGAGTGGATTACAAGAGTATGTGACTAAAAATCTACAAGAATTGACCTTTGAATAAAGACCAATAGACTAAACTTCTATGTTTACACTGGTCCGTGTTTCCGAACCTGAGACGTGAAGGTTACGTCCCCAGGATCTAAGATAGGGACCAGTCCTTTGATCTAGGGTGTACGGTATTGATTCTCAAGTGGACTACATCGTTTCTAGTTTTAGGGTGGACGGTATTGGTTCTGATTCAAGTCAAGTCAAGTCAGTAAGTCAGTACAGACCGAGAAACACTGGGGTACCTGACGTCGTGAGGTCCGAAGGGATAGGTAGTTGTTTAGGGTCTTTAAGGAGTTTGAGTTCAGGTAACTCAGGTACTACGGTAGACTTGTAGAGTAGGAGACAGTAGGAGAAGAGGAGGACGGAAGTTAGAAAGGATCGTAGTCCTATAAAAGGTCACTCAGTAAAGAAATGTAGTCCATCGGTTTCATAACCTCAAAGTCTGAGTCGTAGTCAGGAAGTTTCCTTATAAGTCCTAACTAAAGAAAATCCTAACTGATCAACCTAGAGGAATATCAGGTTCCTGAGAGTTCTCAGAAAAGGTTGTGGTGTCAAGTTTTCGTAGTGAAGAAGCCTTGAGTCGAAAGAAATATCAAGTTGAGAGTTTAGGTATGTACTGATGACCTTTTTGGTATCGAAATTGATCTACCTAGAAACAATCGTTTTATTACAGAGACGAAAAATTTATACGACAGATCCAACCAGTATTGAAAAGAAGGTTCCTCGTTCGTAGAAAATTAAAGTACCGACATCAGTGATGTCACTGAAACCTCCGAGGGTAACAAAGGTAACAAAGGGGTAGATAAACGGTAGTTTATTACCCTGGTCTACGGTACTACGACTCAAAATTCGGTTGAAAAAGTGAAAGGAGAAAGTCAAAGTAGTTCTTTGAGAAATCAAGAAACAAAAGACGGTATTCCCACTACGGTTTATTTATGTATTTTTATTTATAGTCTTTTATATCTATATTTTGTCCGAAAGGGTCACCGAGTCACCATTTTTTAGACGGACATTACTTCCTTGAAGTCCTTCCTATCCAAACTAGGGACCCAGTCCTTTTAGGGGACCTCTTCCTTTACAGTTGGATGAGGTCACAATAACGGACCTCTTAGGGTACCTGTCTACTCGAACCACCCGATGTCAGGTATCCCAGTTTTCTTCAACCTGTACCGACTTCGTTGACTCGTTCTATTTGTATATTTTGTCGAAAAGAATAGAAAAAGGGAAGTCTCTCTCTTTGTTGTTGTTGTTTACTACCCTTTTCCTCCTTCTACGGATTGTACGGGACCTCCCGTACGACCTCACACAGGAATTATATTCATTTAGTCCCATACAACCCAGTATTGAATAAGATGAGAGTGACAGTCACACACACACCCACCCCCGTCCATACTTAAGATCTAAGAAATTATTCCTTTATATAAACTTTTGATCCGAAACTTAATTTTCTGTAGTGAACTCATGTTCGTAGGAGTGACCTACTCATATGATGGGTTTCGTTAAATGTTTAAGTTACGTTAGGGATAGTTCGATGGTCGGTGTAAAAAGTGTCTTGATCTTGTTTATTAAAGTTCTAAACATACCTTTATGTTTTTTGGAGCTTATCGGTTTCGTTAGAACTCCTTCTTCTTACCTTGACCTCCTTAGTTGAACGGACTGAAGTCCGAGATGATGTTTCGGTGTCAGTAGTTCTGTCATACCATGACCGTGTTTCTGTCTGTATATCTAGTTACCTTGTTTTATCTTTCGGGTCTCTATTTAGGTGTGTGTATACCTGTGGAATAGAAACTGTTTCCTCCGTTCTTATATGTTACCTCATTTCTGTTAGAGAAATTGTTCACCACGACCCTTTTGACCAGTTGGTGAACATTTTCTTACTTTGATCTAGTGAAAGAT
>SJYO01018757.1:2525380-2614053 GCA_006410555.1 Capra ibex | reverse complement strand
GTAAAAAGTGTCTTGATCTTGTTTATTAAAGTTCTAAACATACCTTTATGTTTTTTGGAGCTTATCGGTTTCGTTAGAACTCTTTCTTCTTACCTTGACCTCCTTAGTTGAACGGACTGAAGTCCGAGATGATGTTTCGGTGTCAGTAGTTCTGTCATACCATGACCGTGTTTCTGTCTGTATATCTAGTTACCTTGTTTTATCTTTCGGGTCTCTATTTAGGTGTGTGTATACCTGTGGAATAGAAACTGTTTCCTCCGTTCTTATATGTTACCTCATTTCTGTTAGAGAAATTGTTCACCACGACCCTCATGTCATAGAGAATTTCTGAGGATCCGAACTGACTTCCGTGACAAAAATATTAAGTAATTAGTTTGAATCTATATATCAGACATAAATAGAAATTTTGTAGACTCATTACCAGTGAAACTGGACACAGGTTGACTTGTAAACCCAAAGATAATGATATTTTATTCTTTTACCTATAATATCCATTCGGGTGAACCGGTATGAGTGACTAAACCATATTCGGGTAACACAAATAACATAACGACACCGAGAAAGAAAATAAAAGACACTCTAGTCCATACAAAAATTTTTACACAAATAATACATAGATCACAGACGATCATTCCTTCATCTCCAGGACAGTTAAATAAGTCAGTCGATATACCTTCTTTTATCTTTTGTTTAAAAAGAAATAGACTCACGTACACAAAAATTAATCCTATACCCAAAGGAAATGAGTCGGTTTAACACCGATACTTAAAGTCTAAAACCGAAACTCGTCCCTTTTAGTCTTGTCTCGGACTTCTGACGACTTCGTACATACCATAAAGGAACATCTTGTTGTTGTTGTTTGTATAGTCTGTTACGATGAGACTATGAGAACTATGTTATGATGGTTCTACTCCGGTTCAGTTTTCTTTTAGTTAGGTATTAATAAAGTTGTTACTATTTTTATTGTTATAACAGTTTGTTGTCACCGGTTTGTAGAGGGAGGGTCGATTGCGTTCACTCACGATGAGACGAATCTTAATTGTGAAAATCGAGGAAGAGTTGGAAATCTGTTTTAACGATTCTATTAGTTAGTATGTTAGTGGAAAAGAAAAAGACCTTTATAGATTAGGTCTTCTTCTGATACAAAAGAACGTGAGAGAAGTTTAGTGAATTTTTTCAAGTTTAAGACATTCTTTCAGGATTGTAAGAATTACTCTGAAGAGTATGGCGGGGGTGGGGGTAAAGTACGGAACGAGTAAGGGAGTAAAGTCTCTCGTTGATTTTAGTGGAAACAAGTTGACGTTACTCGAGACGAGAAAAACTTGTCCCACCTTAGTGGTATGTAAAAAATAAAACCTTGTATGGGTCGAGTAATTTCAAATAAAACTATTGAAGACAATAGTATAGACACCCAAAACGGTAAAATAAAGTGTGTTTATTAACTATAGATTATAAATCCTCTAGATTTATCATCGACATGTACAGGTATTGGTGTAAAAATATCATCGAAAGATACCTGTTATAAAGTATATGTATATACAAAATGATTGATTTTATTTACTACAATGGTAAACTATAATCAACCCGGGTATATTCTCTTTTTGTTACACCCGTGTAACTTTGGTTTCCTATCTTAAATATTCATAGGTAACGTGGATATCTGTTGGTGTAAAGTGTAGTGTCGACCGAAAGTCCTTTCTTAATCTTAATCTTAGACGTAGTCGGATGAAAAAGAGAAAAGATATATGGAGAAAGTGACAAACAAAACAAAACAAATTATTGTTATCTAAAAAGATGAGGAAGAAAATTCATAGTCCGATCATTACCGGTGACATATCGAGGGTTGAAATATTTAGTCGGTTCTGTTGAGAAGTTCATTTAATTTAATAAACTCAGATCAATACTTTGGCGTCTTCATATAGACTAAAAGGGTCAACTCAGGTTGGTTACCACTGTCCCACTCACCGAGTGTAATATTTTCTGTCTAATAACCCTGATAAGTACCTCTTTGGTAGTGAAAGTGTCTTTGGTGACTTTCTAACTGAAAATCAGAAATTATAAAGTTTACTACCGTTCAGTGGAAAAATAACACCACCCAATTTTATACATAAATAAATAAAATGTAATTAACACCTTTTAAACTTTTTTTCTATAAAACAGGAAGACAAAAGATTCTATGTCAATCGAAAGACGACGACGACGATGATTCCGATTGATATAGAATCTTTTGTCTTCCTGTTTTATAGAAAAAAAGTTTTAAAGGTGTTAAACTTTACTGAACTTGTTCAGTGAAGTGAGTCTTCCTTTTCTCCTTTCTTTTACCGTTTTTAACTGTCCTTTCTTTTATTCTGGATAGGGAATAAATGTCTGTCCTTAAATCTCTCTAATAAGTACTGAGAACAAACGGTGACCCTTAAAATATGATTAACTACCCCGAGACTTTTGTTACTATTCCCTTTTCTCTCGGTAAACACTCACCAAGATTGTCCAACGACTGGTTGTCTATCGTATCCTATTTTTAGTTCTCGACGGTCTTATCGTCTACCTCTTTTCCAACTCAGAGATTGTACTTGGTCTCCCTTCCTGAATTTGGTAAAAGACCTATGGTACATTTGAAGGGTCTAAGAACGTGGTTAAAATTATTGGTCTCGGGTTGTTTGTTACTTTCTATAAAAAACAGTTGAACAGTTCGACATAAGAAAAATTTACTATAAAAATTACTTCGTATCGTTTCCTAATGTGTTTAGTAAATAAAGTATTTAGTGGTTTGTGTTTTTTAGTCGTGAAGAACCCAAAGTTCAGTCGGTCCAAAACCTGACCTTGAATGTAGTAACCGAAAGGACCCAGGGGTCGAACAACTGACATCCACCTAGAGTTCTGAATCAGAGATGTTAACGTACTAATACACTCATTTAAAGAGTATTATTTAGGGTTAGAGAGACATAGCTATATATCTCTCTACACGTCTATTTATATCTATATAATCACAGATAGTATAGGGAATAACCAAGTCAAAGAGACCTGTGGTACCTGGTTATATAACTCAGTCGATTACACACAAAGGTGTCCAGTGTCGAAGAAATGAACAGGTACTTGAGTGAAACCAACTAACTTCGTCAAGACAGGTGGTGGGGTGGGGAGTAAAAACTGGTAGTCGGGTACTAATTGACTGTGTAACTATGGTCATCGATCTGGTGAACGGAGTACCCTCCGGTCAAACTACACGTAGATACAAAGTATAGTAGGATCGTCCTGGTCCAATTCCGACCAAAGGTTGTCTCTATTATAAGATAGAAACGAAAACCGGAGGTAGGTCAGCGTGAAAAGAGTAAGAAGAAGGAAGATTTATTTGTTGACTTTTTTTGGGGAAGGAGTCTGAAAAAGGAGATTTCTAAATTCTCTTCAACAAGATTCTTCGTTTAACACGTCTACGTTAAGATCTCTACGCTCACCTTACCTTAAGTGATCGACCATGTTCAGAACCCGTTAACTCTCCATATTTATTGTGCGATTAATGGTTCTGTCACCTCAACCTTACTGACTCAGTGACTTCTCTCTTTTAATGTTCAAATCCACACAATTAGTTATAAAATTTTGTTTCTTCTTTTTAAGTTTTTCGGAATATCCCTTGTAAATTTCTCTAGGAGTAATATGTGTCGGTCACCAGTGTTTATCAATTTACAGTCCGTTCCTTGAATTAAAATGTTCGTCCTTTTTAAGTTCCTTCCTACGTAAGATTTCGATTTATTAAAATAATACACTTAAAATCCCGGGAGTATCCCACCTTCACCCCGACAATCTGAACCCTACCTCTATATAACTATCCGAGTAAACTTTTGGAACTTAGGAGTCTAAATGGACTTGTTGGTGTAAATAAAAATTAAAAACAAATTATAGTTGCATATTAATAGACTTCAAGTCAAAGATCACAGACGGTTAAAGAAAACGTAAAACAAGAAAAAATACTCACTATTAAACATTCATTTACCAGTACTGTAATATATACTGGTTAATATCTCGATTACGATATAAAACATAATAGAATGAAAAGAGATATCTTCCAAATGCAAACGAAAGCTCCCCTACACGATTATATACTAACCGGACAAATCATTCTCTTCAGAGTTCGTTTGTTCTCTCATTTTTCTTTTTTACTAAAGTAGTAAAAAGTAAACACATCCTTTTGGATAACCAGGAGTCTATTTTATAAAGGGAGGAACATTTTTACCTCCGAATACTGTTTAAGATTCAATATGTATTTATAAGTATTTTCGTATTTCTAAACATGGAAGGGGTCTATGTAAAATTCCTTAAAGACTTTCTACTCCGTTTGTATTAAATCTACAAACGTCGACTTGACCAAATTCTTATGAGATCATTGATTTCTCAAACTCATATATCTGGTTCTCCATTTCATATTCGGTCCTCTTTAACTTCGTTTTACAAGATAGTGTCAGAACAACCCCACTAAAACTAGTTGTCTAGTTCTCCTCGTCGATTGTTTCGGTGTTTTATCGGAGATATTTTTGTGTAATTTCTCCGAAAACATTTCCATAAAGAGTATTGTTACTTTTTTCTTCAGACCAACACTCGTTTCACTTACAACTCCAGGTTTCTTTTAATGGTTTACGGATTTGATCAGTAACGTCCCAGACCCTTCTTGATAACCTTCACCTACTAACGTTTTCTTTTATCATTAAAACACCAACCACTATCGTCACTTATCGACTATTGACGTTAAGATACTTCTGAAACATCTCGGTGGGGTTTGGCGTTTGTGTTAGTGCCCGATATATCCTTCACTGTACTGTTTAAAGTAGAGTTGTTACGTTCGTCCATGATTCATATACCAAACAACAAACAGTGTCACCCCTTACCTCAATTTCTATCAAGACGGTTCGGAGGGAGTAATATCACTACCAGTGAAACGACTCTAATTAGATTTTTTGTAAAAAAAATTTCCCTAAGATAAGAATATGACTTCTCTAAACGACAGACAAAGGACTTCGGTTCTTTTAAAATCAACTAGGAACAAAAGATGAATGAAAAAGGACAACGGAAATAATCTGTTAGAACTCGGTTTATTATTTTATTTTATTATCATAAATTCTGTTATACATACATACATACCATGGTTATACTAGTACTTAAGGATAGAATAATATGTATGTTTTATACTTATATATATATATATATATATACGTATCATACCCAATATGTACATATAAAGACTCATATATACACACTGGAATGTTACGTATAATATCGAAGGGGTGAATTGTTCTTTAATAAAACGGGTTTTAAACTCTGACTCTTTACGTATCTGTTTCGTATTGATTTGTAATAAGGGAAAGACGATATTAAAATTATCCCCATAGTCCGTTGTTAACGATTAACTCACAGATACCATGTATATGTCACAGGAAATTTACTCCTATCTTCTTCGTGATAGGGTTTAGTTTATCGTTGAGGAACGTTTATTACGGTGTAACGATGGTAGGGTTTATGTACCCATTATTAATTTAAAGACCAATAAAGACTACAATTACTATAAGGAACCTTCTCGCTCTACTTACTGAATATTTTGATATATGTCTCCGGGACTATCCTACTGTTTGGGTTGGGGCAAAAGGGTCCTATAGGGGTTAAAATCGGGATTTTGGGGGTGTAGGTCTTTTGTCAGGGTCCCTTTGGTCACACTGACCATTAGGATGGTCTTTATTTTGAAAACAGAAATTTCTTGAATGTAAATTTAAAACTTTTTGTTTGTTGTTTTAGATCCACCAATATATGGGAAAGTAAATTCGTACTCATTTACTATTTACTTCACTTTTTCTTACCCTAGGTCCTACCATTTCTAAAACCATCTTCATCGTTTCTTACATTGAAACTCTAATTCTCTTTTTATATTAATTTAAAATTTATATACAAGTTCGAATACGTTTGTCTGTTGAGTAACCTTTTCTGAGACTACGACCCTTTCTAACTTCCGTCTTCCTCTTCTCCTACTTTCTCCTACTCTACCAATCTAGCATAGTGACTAGTTTCCTGTACTTGAACCGTTTGTGGTTCTCTACCACTCCCCGTCCCTTCGGACCACACGACGTCAGGTACCCCAGAGTTTCTCAACCTGGACTGAACCACTGACTTGTTGTCGTTGTTGTTATATACAGGTTTTTTATTTATAGATTTTACCAAGGAGTCAAGTCGGAGTCTTTACATGAGTTCTGTTGACAAAATAAGAGTCTAACAGTTATTAATCAACACACTGGGATTTTTCTGAGTTCAAAATATTCGGACTTAAAGAAGTGGATGTTCAATTCTTTTTAACCTGTTAAATAAGAGACATCAAGGTACCTCCAGATTTTAAATCTTATCCTGGAAAGGTTAGTTCTAAATTTAATAATATAAATTTACAATATAGGAATCTATATTATCTGTAGTACGGTGGATAAAGGTAGGTTTGTCAATTCTTCATCTTTTATTAACAGGAAAACTAGTTACAATAAACAACAAAGTAGTCTTCAATGTACCCCTTATCTGTAAATAACAACACAGTGTAAAATGGACGACCCTTCCCTATCGTCGATTATTACCTTGACAAATGTCGTTTTACGTAAACATGTTTTCTTAGACAGAAGACACTCTTCGACTACTCCCTAAAACTCGATCAAGTAAAGGAGGAGTACTTAAGACTTTTGAAAGGAGCACGACCCGTTAGTAAAATTTTTCTCGTTTCTCTTCAAATATCACAATATACGGAACACCGTATATGTTTCTTCTGTTTCTTGAAGAGTTACCACCCTACAAATTTTGGTAAAATCTCACGTCAGTAGTATTCGTTAATAGAGGGAGTCACTGGTAAGAAGGTCCTGATAAAAGGGATATGTCTGAAAAATTCGGGTACACGGAATCTTAGGTTACTAGGTCAAACGTTGATCGAGTCAATAATCAATACTGTAACATCTGTCTTGGCTGAGTTACCTGCACTCAAACTCATTTGAGACCCTCAACCACTACCTGTTCATTCGTACCACACGACGTTAGGTACCCCAGCGTTTCTCAACCTCGCTGACCCTCTGACTTAACTTGACGTCTGTCTTATTAACGGAAGAAAACATTTTGTCTCTATTACAAAAGAAATAATATCTCAACAAACCTCGAATTCATACTATTATTTCATGACTTATGTCATGAATTTTGTATAATTGAGGGGTTATTTACAAAGGATCTTAGTACTAATAAAGTTTTGTGTTTAGGAGAGGACCCTTGTCCAATATTTTTAGTCACCAAATGGTACACCGTGATGACCCATTAGAAAATTATATATATTCGCTGAAAATAGATAATACGGTCACGTAAACATTTAAATTACATAAATTAACACCAATTTCCAATCTGGAACCTAAAGTCTTTAAACTATGGTATCTACAGAGAAAATTCATACCATATCTACCTACCTTACTTTATTGGTAAAAATCAACCATCATTTACGTATGTTCGTTTGTAATTTACTTGTGACCCTGGTACTTTATACACAAATTGTATTTATCATCTGTACTTTATATTTTTCTCAAATTAGTAAAATTCTTTTTTTATCCTGACAGTATCTAATTTTCATTTTAGTCAGGTAAAGGAGACATAATAAAACAAAATGAATACTTCTGTCATTTCGACAAGTCAAAAGATCTTTCTTTTAATAAAGTGTGTCTTTTTTCGTCAAGTAAACTTTGTCTTTTAAAGTTTTGGGTTCGAGTTCTAATTACAGAACTATAAATTTTCTCGAAACGGGATATATTACAACTTTCAATAATAAAATATCTTTGTTTAGTCCTAATTGATTACTTTCTTAGTTAAGAATCCGTTCAACTATTCTTCAGACCCTAGGAGTTCCTCCTCTCTCGTTAGACCCCGAGAGTTCCTCCTCTATCACCAGACCCTAGGAGTTCCTCCTTTCCTGTTTGTAGAAAAAAAAGAGAGAGAGAGATGTAAGGAATCAGAATCAGTCCATTTCGTAAAAAAAAAAGAAATTCGGGTCTTGATTACTAATGTGTCGTTTGTTGAGTTAGGTTTGGGACATGATTCTTAATATATTGTTGTTATACAGGACGAACTCCTGTCAAAGAGGAAGGACTTTTGGAAGACTGATTAGAACAATAGAGACCCTCAACCACTACCTGTCCCTCCGGACCACACGACACCAAGTACCCTAGCGTTTCTCAACCTGTGTTGACTCACTGACTTTACTTGACTTGGGATAATAGAATTTTACGTAAGTTACCTTCACTCAGACCATTCTAGAAAGATGACAATCAAGATTAAGACAGTAGAATTTTACTTTTAATACCCTTACACAGATCATTCTAGAAATGTTTGAACTCTGTAAGAAAACTAAATAACATTATTGGTTAAGTTTTTCATATATTAAAGGAACGATTCTGATCTCTCCCCCGGTGAGAGGTAGGGGTAGAGACAGGGAAAAGTATGAAATTATTTCGAGACGATGTGTTTTTAAGAACTCACTAGTTCGGACCAGGGACCAGGACTTTGATTTAGAAGAAACCTCTAGTTCTTAGGCCAAGTGGTATTCGATAGAAGAACCCCCAGTAGGTCTTAGAAGTCCTGTTCCATTCTTGTAAGTCTCGAGATCGGAGAGACGAAAGAGTTATATGTGCAAAAGACGAAATGAAATGATTGAGATTCCACACGAAGACACTTACTTACTGTGCGGGGCGTACTTCGTTCACTACTCGGGACGAGAAGTCAAAGTGGTCCGGAGTATCATTGACTTCCGTCGGGGGTTTTCCCCAAGGACAACCCCCAAACATGGCGGGACGGTTACGGTTCTCTGTCGGTTGCAGGGACACTGCCCTCACCGACCTTTACCCGTTTCGTACACCTGACTTGAAAGGAAAGAGCCAGTCGAAAAGACCAGAGACACTGGTAAAACATTGACATAATACTTAATCTTGATGATAGGATTAGACGTGTCTGAAAGTCACTTGAACATTAAGTACGGCAATGATACATGAAAATGAATCTGGGGTACATAACTTCACGGATCGGTACCATCCTCGACTTTTAATACACTCATGAAACCTTCGTTCCGTCTCGAGACTGAAGTCTTTGCAGAGAGTCCGATCCCCAGGGAGAGAACCGACGGACGGAGTCCGGGTCTCTGGACTTTCACTCAGAAACAGTACCGACACGGAGACTAGACACATCTATCTTTGTAACGACCACTGGCACTCCAAAAACTCCTGTGTCTAGTCCTTAACGTCCTAGACCAGTCTAACCTTCATCTCCCCAGATGGAGGAAACTATCACGGTCAAGAATCGTCTGGTATGTTTCGAGAGGTCACCCAAAACGGAGTTGAGGAATCTATGAGAAAAACACCTTAGACACCTTTACTTGAACTTCCTGACCGGGATCATCGAGCTCGTGTTTTTAGTGGAAAAGAAGAGACCCGTTGGGAGGTGTTAGACAAAACGATAGTGTATATAACCACACCACTGCGAGTCTTTCCCGTAGAACCAACAACAAGTAGGAAAATACTGAGTGGTGAAGATGACGTCAGTTCTGACATGAATACTTACACGAGTCCGTGTGCAGTTTACCTACGTAGAGTGTCATCAGGATCGAACCCTTTGTAAGATCCTTTCGATGAGACGAAGTGGGGCCCACCGTAGTCTCTTTTTCTGTTTAGTCTGTTTCCAGAACTACCATTCCTTGATTTTTAGTTGGACCCTACGGCAGTCGAGATGGGACCACGTAGAGGTGGGGTGGAGCCACTATCTTGACCCTTCCTACTCATTCCGGGGACACAGTCATTCTCTGTCTGATTCAGGATGGTCTCTTCCTTTCGAAGACACCTTTCAGACATATGTGGGGTAGATCTCGTCCCTCCCTGCGGAGACCATCTTTCTTCGGTACCGACACCTACGGCAAAAAAGAAAGAATGTCTACCCTCGATCGTCAAAGGTCTTGGTGAGAAAATTAACATAAAAATTTTTGACCCTGTTCAAACTAGGGGTCTTAAATTTTTTCTGTACGGACTAGAAAGAGACACTATTACTTACCGGTGTCATAGGAAACCTTATGGCTCTTATGACCGGTCAACTTCCCAGAGAATTAATATTATGACAAGATGTTAATTAATCTAGTCAAGTCAATTTTCTTGTTTCCTTTACGCAACTACAAAGTATACACAACGATAAATAGATAGAATCTCTGTACGGTCTGAATACAGGATTCCCACGTCTAAACCCACACTTTGGAAGTCGAGGGAGGACATGAAAGGGGGACATGCCCCGAGGGTTTACTTGTATGACTCCTAGTCCCGTCGGAAGGTCCTCCCCAACGGAGTCAGAGTCATCCTTTAAATTTGATGGTTAATGTCAGTTCTAATGGATCTCCTAAGTTTTTCATGTATCTTCAGAAATGTCCTCATTGAAATGAAATACTGTAATGAACCTCTCTACATTACATACAGAACACTGTCTGCGACTAAGGACTGAGCTCTTGAGTTCAAAACCCTCTTCGATGATGAAAACCTCTACTTACCGAACTTGTACTCTATCCCCCTTTCTCCCTTGTACTTTATCGGGAAGAGGGATGACCCTCGGTTCGCCAAGGGTAATGTCTCGGTCTGATCCTGATATTCTACCGATTTTCTTCCACCCTAGTCTTGGTAAAACGTTCTACGTAAGAACTTCCTGAGTTCGTTTGTGTGTGATTCTGAAATTTGATACGATTCGACCGACTATATCTTGTCTCTCGTTTCCTTTGAGGACCATTTAAGGATCTATCTGAAATCCTTCGAGAGACGTTCGAATGACTGTAACTAAGTCTTTCAAGTCTCCCTCTTTGCTAGAATTTACTATTTAAGGAGTGAGTCAACCGAAGTCTATACACTGTGTTCAATGTTTTTGTCCTCAAACCTGACTTAGTCAGAAATCTTTCTGACAACGTCGACCGAGTCTACCATGTAATACCATCTCTTATGTTCCTCCTTTTGTCCTCCTTCTTTCTTGGTCCACTTTCTGACTTCGGGGTTGTTACCGACAATCTAGAAGAGATTTTATCGTCTCATCTACCCAGACCCCAGGGGGGTCTCCCTGGGTCCACTTTTCCCTATCTGAACAATAATGACACCTTTCCTCCCCGTAGAGTTCGCCCTAACGGGAGTCCATAGATTCGACAGGGACCGGGGTCTATACCAGCCGTTTCCTGGTGTGACCTCTTCTCTGACGGGAGACTTCACATCCGTGGTCCCCAGTCTGAGAGTCCTGTTAGCCTTGACTTCCACGGACCTCCAGGGGTGTATTCGAGGGCAGAGTTAATGTGGACTCCTTGGGGTCCATAATTATTGACACACACACACCCCACCCACCCGTTAGTCAGCTAAAGAAACCTGTGACTCCTTTGAAAGAGACACGAGTGACTTCGGGGACCAGACGAAAGGAGGGTTAGGTGATGGCATTACCCTGACAGACCTACTCGGTTTACCATAACAAAGTCAATAGGAAATTCGATGTCGACCCTGAGACACGACAAAGGAGTGCTCGAAAACTAGGACGGTCTTAGAGGGAGTGGGGAAGACCCCTTTCCATATGACTTATTCCAGGGTCGGAGACAAAAGTACTTATACCTCGGACGAGTAAAATTTCCTTGTTTTACATTTAGGATCTCACACCCAACTACTTTTTTGACACCCATCTCGTGTTTTACAACAAAGACAGTAATAGTTCAAATTACTGGGAGTGGATCAAAGTGTTGTTTTCACCATAGGTAATTTCGGACTCCAATTCCTTCCCAATTTTGGGTAGTAGCTTTTAAATTTCTTTGTTCCCGATAATTAAGGGATATTGTTAGGTACGTTGTGAGGATAAAACCCACATTTTTTTCAGTTTATTATTTACCTCTGATCAAGTTCTATATGTTTGTTCACTATTAGGAATATGAAATAACAAACTTTAAGGACTTGCTCGGTTTATAAAAAAGACAGTAACTGAAGTTCCAAAGAACAATCTCAATTTCACTTTCACTTCAACGAGTCAGTACAAGCTGAGAAACGCTGGGCACCTGACAGGTGGTTCGAGGAGGTAGGTACCCTAAGAGGTCCGTTCTTATGACCTCACCCAACGGTAAAGATGGTTACTGGGATTCTGTTGACTCTTCTAAAAACCTTTAGTGTCCGATGATGGTGTAAACCTAAGACCCAATACCCCTTGAACGGCTCGGAAATATATTTGAATATTGACTTTGAGTCGTCCGGGTTTGAATGTTTGAGAAAACCTGGGGTCTCTGAGTTTTAAAAAAATTCTGAGAAGTTTGACGAGAGAATGTCCGAGGACGAGACTCGAACGGGTATCCTAGTCTCAAATCAAAGAAACATTGACTTTTATTTCCGATACCGATGTAACGAACTTCCATTAACGATGATAACAAAATGATTACGAATTTCGAGTATTTAAATGACTACCCTTTCTAGAATGACATGACTGAAGAGTATTACGTTCACCCTAGAATTTGAGATTTCAAGTCTCACTGTTACCGAGGTAGAAATTTTGGTAACATTGAGTTCGTCACAGTTTTTGAGATCCTTATCTTATAGTGAATGTGACGAGGACCTCTGGGGGTATAAGCCTTTTTCAACTTTTTCGATTACTGTAATAATTCTCTGTAGACGAATCCGATTGAGTCCTTTGTATTAAGTCAACCAATTTTCAAAATGGGTATGAAATGACTCCCGAACTTGACGGGAGGGGTTTTACCTTAATATAGTTACTGTCTGGTAAAAACACTTGTCTATAACAGTATCTAGGATTTCAGAATCTTACTTAATACGTTGAGTCGAAAGTCGAAAAGTTGGAGGAGTAGTTAAACTTCCGAAACGTACCACCTAAAGAGACGAAGTTCCGTTTCTGAAAGAAGTCGAGACGTTTATGGAAGTGGTTACTGTTAACATACACTACGTAAGAGAACTAGACTACTGTAGATCGTTAGGATTCTAACTGACTACACTGATACCTATATTACATTGAAAATTAAAACTAAAACAAAACTGAACCAAATTCCTGAAAACGATGTGTATTCTTCTATTTACCCAGATCTAGATCACCAAAGGATGGACTACGAATAGTTTATACCCTACTCCAGTATACCGATTGAGTACTTTTTCCAACGGATGATAGATGATGAGTGTATCAGATCTTTGTTTATCTCGGTAGGGGTCTTCAATCGGTTGTTGAATTAATATTACTGACCTTTGGTCACCCTAAAACGGGAGGTTTTATACGTTACATTAGTAAGGACACAAAAAGTCAGGGT
Source organism: Capra ibex (assembly GCA_006410555.1). Taxonomy (NCBI): domain Eukaryota; kingdom Metazoa; phylum Chordata; class Mammalia; order Artiodactyla; family Bovidae; genus Capra; species Capra ibex. Next base: position 2,600,720 of record SJYO01018757.1, on the reverse strand, counting down.
CAAGTCCAGGAGGAAAACGGACCGGTCATTGAGTGACCCTGACTTAGGGAGTCACTACGACCAAACGAGGTTTACTCTTGATGATCTATACACCGAGAATACATACCCGTACCGAAAGGGACCGACCTATCCCTCTACGTTGGCTCCAGATCGAAAATGAGTACCGAAGTATATAAGTCTCGAAGGTGAGTCGAGTCAAATCAGTGAGTAAACACAGGCTGAAAAACGTCAGGGTACCTGACGTCGTGTGGTCCGAAGGAACAGATAGTGGTTGAGGACCTTGAATGAGTTTGGTACAGGTAACTCAGTCACTACGGTAGGTTGGTAGAATAAGAGACAGCAGGGGAAGAGGAGGACAAAAACTAGAAAGGGTCGTAGTCCCAGAAATGGTCACTCAGCCAAGAAGTGTAGTACACCGGTTTCATAACCTCAAAGTCGAAGTTCTAGTCAGGAAGGTTCCTGATAAATCCTGACTAAAGGAAGTCCTACCTGACCAACCTAGAGGAACGTCAGGTTCCCTGAAAGTTCTCAGACGAGGTTGTGGTGTCAAGTTTTCGTAGTTAAGAAGTCGTGAATCGAAAGAAATGTCAGATTGAGAGTGTAGGTATTTACTGAGGACCTTTTTGGTATCGAAACTAAACTACCTGTAAACGACCGTTTTATTACAGACAAAAATTATACGACAGATGTAACCAGTATTGAAAAGAAGGTTCCTCGTTCGTAGAAAATTAAAGTACCGACGTCAATGGTAGACGTCACTAAAACATCGGGTCTTTTTATTTTAGAGAGTAACAAAGGTAACTAAGGGGTAGATAAAAGGTACCTCACTACCCTGGTCTACGTTATAGTCAAAAAAACTTATAACTCAAAATTCGGTTGAAAAAGGTGAGAGGAGAAAGTGAAAGTAGTTCTTCGAGAAATGTAGAAGAAACGATAAACGGTATTCTCACCGTAGTAGACGTATAGACTCCAATAACTATAAAGAGGACTGTTAGAACTAAGGTCGAATACGAAGGAGGTCGAACCGTAAAGTGTACTACATGAGACGTTTATTCAATTTATTCGTCTCACTGTTATATGTCGGAACTACATAAGAAAAGGGTTAAACCTTGGTCAGACAAGGTACAGGTCAAGATTGACTACGAAGAACTGGACATATGTATAAAAAGTGCTCCACCAGTTCACCAGACCATAAGGGTAGAGAAATTCTTATAAGGTACCAAACAACACTAGGTGTGTTTTCTTCCGAAACGGTATCAGTTATTTCGTCTTTATCTACAAAAAGACCTTGAGAGAACGAAAAGACTACTAGATTGCCTACAAATTAAACCAGAGACCAAGGAAACGGAAAAGATTTAGGTTAAACTTTTATGCCTTCAGGTACATGACAACTTCGGACCGAACCTCTTGAAACTCGTAATGAAACGATCGCACACTCTACTCACGTTGACACGCCATCAAACTCGTAAAGAAACCCTGACCTTACTTTTGATTGTAAAAAGTCAGACACCGGTGACGACTCAAAAGGTTTAAACGACCGTATAACTCACTTCGTGAAAGTGTCGTAGAAAAAATCCTAAACTTTATCGAGTTCACCTTAAGGTAGTGGAGATGATCGAAACAAGTATCATTACGAAGGATTTCGGGTGAACTGAAACGTAAGGTAAGATAGACCGAGATCCACTCACTAGTGTTGTAGTAGTAAAAATAGAAAAAACATATCAAGAAGACACACGGGAAATGGTGGAGAAGAATTATAGAAGACGAAGACAATCCAGGTATGGTAAAGACAGGAAATAACACGGTTAGAAACGTACTTTACAAAGGAACCATAGAGATTAAAAGAACTTCTCTAGAGATCAGGGGTAAGATAACGAAAGGAGATAAATAAACGTAACTAGTGACTTATTCCGAAAGAATCAGATAGGAACGTTAAGGACCCTTGAGACGTAAGTTTACCCGTAAAGAAAGTAAAAGAGGAAAAGGGAAAACGTAGAAAAGCAAAGAGACCACAAACAGGTTGGAAGAGACCTGTCGAAGGTCTCTTCGAATGATTGGACGGTATTGAATTTTGAGAAACCAGTTCTATACATAAAGTGACATACCAATAGACCGACGTTATAAGCAAGGGAGACACCCTTGATGTATATAATACGATTTTTAAGTACGAGACTGATGTAAATCGGGAATTTCGACTTGTTTATGTTTAAGCTTTTCACCAAAATGTTTTACTCGAAGGGACCATATAGTATACCATTTCCTAGACGGACGTTACGTCCTCTGGTCCCAAGTTAGGGACCCAATCCTTCTAAGGGGACCACTTCCCTTACGGTTGGGTGAGGTCATTAGAACGGACCTCTTAAGGTACCTATCTCCTGGGACTGTCCGATCTCAAGTACACAAGTGTTTCTCAGTCGAACTGACTCACTTATTGTGACGATGAATCTATAAGATTACCGACGTGCTCCTACTTGAACACGGTAATAAGTATGGGTTACAACATGCACATATAGTCTATACTCATGATTACAATGAGAGAAATGATTTGTGTACTTGTTCTACTAAGTCCTAGACCTAAGAGGACTTCACGATCAGTGGAGTGAAACCCTTTGCGACTGTTCGAGGGGTACCACCTTTAGATAGAATTAACATTATTAAGATTAACAAGACAAAAAGACAAACAGGGACGTAGATATTGACACATTGACCTAAACAAAGACAGACTTTCGAAAATTCAATGTTTACCAACAGTTCTGAGGAAGTTCACAGTGTCGGAGGAGGTTGATAGTGAATCCCGGGTACCTAGTCTCTGGGAGTTATACTCCCAATCCTCTTTTACAACAGAGTTGTTAAATCCTCACTACGGGGAGTTCTCGTCCTTCATCAATAACTTACTTTTACTATGGTAAAAGGGAACCGGTGTATTAAGACGTTTTTCTTTTCCCCTCTCTCAGTTAAGGATTCGTCCAACTACTCTTCAGGTCACAAGGGTTCCTCCTCTCTCCCCGAACCCTGAGAGCTCCTTCTTTATCCCCAGACCTTAAGAGTTCGTCCTCCTCTCCTGTTTACAGAAAAAAAATTGGATGTAAGGAATCAAAATCAGTGTATTTTATATATAAAAAAAGAAATTCGACCCTTGATTACTAGTGTGTCGTTCGGGTCGTTCTACCATCCTCCCCGTTTTAACGTAAATCTTAGTTTGGGGTATGTGTGGTCTCTATGAGTCTCCTGTGTTTGTACGGAACACGCGTGGCGGGTAGTGTTCTGGTGGAGGGAGGGGTGGGGGGTGGGGGGNGGTGGTGTAAGTCAGAGAAGGTAACCCTTCGAAGGTATTCGGAGAATAGGAAGAGGTAGTCTCCCCTCTGTGAGACTTTTGTTGTCAGTGTCTTTTGATTGGTTAGACTAGTGTACCTTGTGTCCAAACAGATTGAGTCACTTTGATACTCGGTACGGTAAATCTCGGTGGGTTCTACCTACACAGTAATACCTCTCAAGACTGTTTTACACTAGGTGACCTCTTCCCTTACCGTTTGGTGAAGTCATAAGAACAAAACTCTTGGAGTACTTGTCATACGTTTCCGTTTTTATATCCTGTGACTTATCACTTGAAGGGTCCATCCCTCCGTGGGATGATCTCTTCCACCTCTTTGTTGAGGTCTTTCTTACTTCTCTACCTTAGTTTAGATTTTGTTATGAGTAAATACCTATACTGACAACTACCTTTATTTCAAGCTACGACATTTGTCGTCATAACGTATCTTCGGACCTTACAATCCAGGTACTTAGTTCCGTTTAACCCTCACCAGTTTGTCCTCTACCGTTCTCACTTGTAACTGTAAAATCCTTAGTCGTTTTATTTGACCTGAACTTACCAACTTAAATTGAGTCTACTGGTAATATAGATGACGACACCCGTCCTTAGGGAATCTTCTTTACCTCATCGGTAGTATCAGTTGTTTTCTCAGTCTTTATGTAATGAACCTACGTTAGAAATTTTGTTAACTTACTAGAGACAAGTAAATGTTCCGTTTGGTAAGTTAGAGTGCCATTAGGTTCAGATACAGGACTAGTTATTACGACTTCTTCGACTTACTTGTCAAGATACTTTTGAATGTTCTGGAAAATATTGATTGTGGGGTTTTTGTACAAGAAAAGTAATATCCCGTGACCTTGCGTTTTCATCATTCGGTTCTTTATGGACCTCATTGTCCGTTTACACCTGAACCTCATGTTTTGACTTCGTCCTATTTCCGATTATCTCAAAACGGTTCTTTTACGGGACCAGTATCGTTTATTCGAGAAAGTTGTTGTGTTTTCTTCTGAGATGTGTACCTGTAGTGGTCTACCAGTTATGGTTTTAGTCTCACTAATATAATAAACGTCGGTTTCTATCTCTTCGAGATATGTCAGTCGTTTTCATTCTGGTCCTCGATTGACCGAGTCTAGTACTTGAGAAGTAAAGTTTTGAGTCTAAATTTAACTTTTTCCAGCCCTTTTGGTGATCTGGTAAGTCCATACTGGATTTAGTTTAGCGAATGTTGATATGTCACCTTCACTGTTTACCTAAGTTCCCCAATCTAGACTATCTGTCTCACGGACTTCTTGATACCTACCTACAAGCACTGTAACATGTCCTCCGTCACTAGTTCTAGTAGGGGTTCTTTTTCTTTCCGTTTTGCCGTTTTTCCGTTTTACTAACAGACCCATCCGGAATGTTTGTCGATACTTTTCTTCTCTTCACTTTCCGGTTTTTCTTTTCCTTTTTGTATAGGTAAACTTACGTCTTAAGGTTTCTCATCGTTCCTCTCTACTCTTTTTGAAGGAGTCACTAGTTACGTTTCTTTATCTCCTTTTATTATCTTACCCTTTCTGATCTCTAGAGAAGTTCTTATAATCTCTACGGTTCCCTTGAAAATTACATTTTTACCCATGTTATTTCCTGTCTTTACCATACCTAGATTGTCTTCGTTTTATATAATGCTTCTCCACCGTTCTTATGTGTCTTCTTGACATGTTTTTTCTAGAAGTGCTGGGTTCATTACTACTACCACACTAGTGAGTGGATCTCGGTCTGTTGTACCTTACGTTTCAGTTCACCCGGAATCCTTCGTAGTGATGTTTCAATCGCTTCCACTACCTAAAGGTCAACTCGAGAAAGTTTAGGATTTTCTCCTACGAGACTTTCACGACGTGAGTCATACGGTCATTTAAACCTTTTGAGTCGACACCTTTGACCTGACCTTTTACAGTCAAAAGTAGGGTCAGAGTTTCTTTCTGTTACGGCTTCTTACGAGTTTGATGGTGTGTTAATGTGAATAGAGTGTGTGATCGTTTCATTACGAGTTTCAAGAGGTTCGGTCTGAAGTTGTCATGTACTTGGTACTTGAAGGTCTACAAGTTTCACCTAAATCTTTTCCGTCTCCTTAGTCTCCAGTTTAACGGTTGTAGGTGACCTAGTAGTTTTTTCGTTCTCTCAAGGTCTTTTTGTAGATAAAGACGAAATAACTGATACGGTTTCACACACCTAGTGTCAGTTTTGACACCCTTCAAGAATTTCTCTACCCTTATGGTCTAGTGGACTGGGTGGAGAACTCTGTAGACATACGTCCAGTCCTTCGTCGTCAATTTTGACCTGTACCTTGTTGTCTGGTCAAGGTTTATCCCTTTCCTCATATACCTCCGACATATAACAGTGGGACGGATAAATTAAATATACGTTCATGTAGTACTCTTTGTGACCCGACCAACTTCGTGTTCGACCTTAGTTCTAATATCCCTCTTTATAGTTATTGGAGTCTATACGTCCACTGTGGTAGGAATGCCGTCTTTCGTTTCTTGACTTCTCGGACAACTACTTTCACTTTCTCCTCTCACTTTTTCGACCGAATTTTGAGTTGTAAGTCTTTTGATTCTAGTACCATAGGTCAGGGTAGTGAATTACCGTTTATTTACCACTTTGTCACCTTTGTCACTGTCTGAAATAAAAACGTCTACCACTGACGTCGGTACTTTAATTTTCTACTAAAGAAAAACTTTCTTTTCAATAATGGTTGGATTTGTCGAATAATTTTTCGTCTCTGTAATGAAACTTCTGTCTCCAGGTAGATCAGTTCCGACACCAAAAAGGTCATAAGTACACACCTACACTCTCAACCTGATATTGCTTTCGACTCGTGACTCCTTAATTACGAAAATTTGACACCACAACCTCTTCTGAGAACTCTAAAGGAACCTAATGTTCCTCTAGGTTAGACAGGTAGGATCTCCTCTAGTCAGGACTCACAAGTAACTTTTCTGACTATAACTTCGACTTTGAGGTTATGAAACCGGTGGACTACCTTTCTTGACTGAGTGACCTTTTTTGGGACTACGACGCTTTCAAACTTCCGCCCTCCTCTTCTCCGGCCTACTGTATACCATCTATCACCCTAACGTAGTGTCTGAGTTGCCTGTAGTCAAACTTCTTTCAGGCCCTCAACCACTACCTGTCCCTCCGGACCGCCCGACGTCAAGTACCTCAGCGTTTCTCACCCTCAGGTGACTCGCCGTCTTCACTTGAGACTTACTAATGTGTTGTTTGTTGAGTCAAGTTCGAGACATGATACCTAATATATCGCTGACACATAGAACAAACTACTGTCAAAGAGGAAGGACTTTTGGGACACTGATTACGACAATAAAATTTTACATAGAATAACTTCACCAGACCATCCTAGAAAGATAACAATGAAGATTAGGACAGTAGAATTTTACATTTAATACCCTTACCCAAAACATTCTAGAAATCTTGAAACTCTGTAATAGAACTAAGTAACATTATTGGTTAAATTTTTTCATATATTAATGGAACGATTCCGATCACTGTCCCCGTGAGAGGTAGGGGGAAGACAACAGACATAGTCTTCAAAGAGACAGGGAAAAATATGAAATTATTTCGGGACTGTGTTTTCAAGAACTCACTAGTTCGGGCCACGGACCAGTCTTCCGGACTAGAACAAGTCTCTAGTTCTTAGATTGTCGTAAAGGGTAGTCGATAGGATTGTATTTATTTTGTTGACACGTTAAGAAATGGACATCTCTCATTTTACGTGAGTATGACGAAGGACAAAATAAAAATGAATGTCTGACATATATCTTCTTTCACTTTAAAATTTCTAAATTATAAATTAAAACGACAAAATTCTCCCTCCTAATCAAGGGACACGTGTTAAGGGTACTAGATTACCCTGGAGGGACTCAGGAGTTTGGTAGTGATTAGAAATGATAAAGTTGTTATTCCCACTCTTACGTAAGTATAATATGAAGATAATGTTGTTCGTCCCGTAAAAGACTAGTGATTTACGAAGTGTAGGTCCTTTATATATCTTATCTCTTAAAAAAACTTTGATCTAGTGGAATTCAGAATCAAATTTTTTTTTTCTTCATTTTAAATCGTTATGTCACTTTTTGATGTATCTCTTTACGATTCTTTTTTCTTTAATGAAACTATTTATTAAATTTCAAAATTATTATACAAAAAATGTGTGTAACTATGATTATTTTCTCAGATAGGAAAAAAAAGACAAGGAATCTTTAAAGTTCAAAAGACGGGAGGGAGATGACTTTCGTACATATTTAATCATAAAGGTAATAAATTTTCTACTACATAATGGAGAAAAATTCAGACAGTGGTCCAAATTTCCTTTATTATTGTCGTAAGTATTTTTTTTTACAAAATAAGGAAAACACGAATATTACGGTAGTTCAAAATTTCTTAAGAGTGAAAAAGAGGTATTTTTGATAAATCTGTTTCTTATATGTACACACTTATAGATAAAAATTGATAAGAACCTTAAAAAACCATAAAATATGTATACGGAAACCCCTACCCTCGTCTACGATCATTACAATGGTAACCACGATATTTTGTATCTTAAACTAATTTATTAACTCTGTCATGAACTTTTCCATTTCACAATTATATATTCACATTTATTAATGGGACAATATTACAGCTGTTGAGTACAGTAGAAGATAGTTAAATAGGTTGATGTCATTATCTCTGTTTATTTTCTTTTCCTTTTGAGTACAAAGTTTTTATAGACAAACTTTATAAAGTAATTGACGATTTCATTTATGTGTATAGTTTTCCGGAAAATATGATATATACACATATACTATAAGAGAGATATATATAAGATGTAAATTTATGTAAATAGGATATAAATTTAATAAATAAAACATATACAAATGAAGTCAAGTCAAGTCAAGTCAGTGAGTGAGTACAGGCTGACAAACACTGGAGTACCTGATGTCGTGCGGTCCGGAGGGACAGGTAGTGGTTGAGGGTCTCTAATGAGTCTGAGTACAAGAAACTCAGTCACTACGGTAGGTTGGTAGAGTAACAGACAGTCGGGGAAGAGGAGGGTGGAAGTTAGAAAGGGTCGTAGTCTCAGAAAAGGTCACTCAGGCAAGAAACGTAGTCCACCGGTTTCATGACCTCAAAGACGAAGTTGCAGTCAGGAAACTTCCTTATAAGTCCTGACTAAAGGAAATCCTACCTGACCACCCTAGAGGAACGTCAGGTTCCCTAAGAGTTCTTAAAAAAGGTTGTGGTCCCAAGTTTTTGTAGTTAAGAAGACGTGAGTCGAAAGAAATATCAGGTTGAGAGTGTAGGTATGTACTGACGACCTTTTTGGTATCGGAACTGGTCTACCTAGAAACGACCGTTTCATTACAGAGACGAAAACTTATACGATAGATCCAACCAGTATTGAAAAGAAGGTTCCTCATTCGTAGAAAATTAAAGTACCGACGTCAATGGTAGACGTCACTAAAACCTCGGGGGGTTTATTTCAAAATGAATAAATAAACACATTATATATTTTATAAACTCGAAATTTATAAAATTATCCGAAGAGTCCCACACGATCTTGTGTGGTCGGTCACGTTCTCTGCATTCTGTGTCCAAGATAGGGACCCAGTACTTCTAAGGGACCTCCTCTCGTACCGTTAGGTGAGTTGATAAGAACGGATCTCTTAGGGTACCTGTCTTCTCGGACCGACCGATGTCAGGTATTCTCAGAGTTTCTCAGTCCATATTGATTTCGTTTACATATTATTTATAGTAATTATCACCTAGTTATAGTACTCTATGTAAAGATTAGGTGTTTGAAATCATTCGTATATTCACTCCGAGTTTCTTTTAGTCTGAAAAGAGAGTTTTCATACGTCAATCAATCTAAGGGGTTTCGTATTTTATACTTAGGTAGTGACTAACAGTTTGAAAATTCCAGTAAAAAAAAAACTATTTATCTTTTAGAATAGGAGTAGAAGACGTAAGACTACGTAAAGAAGGTGGTGTCATAGAGTTAAACGAAAAAAAAAAAGAACTCTACTATTACAGAAAAGATGTCAGATCTTAAATAGGGATGGTAGATCTAAAACATATGGTACCGAATTAAGAAATAATAAACTTTATATTTCATTACGAAAGGTAAGTGTAATATTTAACGTACTATTGTAGTTGGGAGGGGGGGGGAAAAAAAAATTTCTTTTTTCGTGTAAAGATCGGAAATATTTTATGGTCATGGAGGGTTGTCCCTCTTTTTTTAATATCCTCGATCCGGAAGAGAAAAGTAAGAGAAAAAAAGACATAGAGTAATAAAGTAATAAAACGAGAAGATAGTCGATTTTTAGTGGAAGAATTTACTAGTAAGAGATTTTTCAAAACTTCTTAGAGTAAACAAATCCCAATAAGACATACAGTCATCGAGTCTGTCATTTCTTAGACGGACGTTACGTCCTCTGGGTCCAAACTAGGGACCCTAACCTTCTAGGAGACCTCTTCCCTTACCGTTGGGTGAGGTTATAAGAATGGAATTCTTTAGGTACCTCTTTTCTTGGACCTCCCGATGTTAGGTACCCCACCGTTTCTCAGTCGGTGTTGACTCACTGACGTCTGTTTAGTCAGTAAGACAGAACCTCAAGGGTCCACCGGGATCACCATTTTTTTTTTTTTTTTTTTAGAAGACGGTTACACCCTCTTCATTCTCTATATCCAAACTTGGGACCTAACCCTCCTAGGGGGGTTTTTCTGTACCGTTGGGTAAGGTCACAAGAACGGACCTCTTAGGTACCTGTCTCCTCGGTCCGTCCACTGGAATCCCCGCGTCTCAGTCTGTCCTGACTTTGCTGAATCCTTCGTACGTGTGTTAGACATTAATGGAACAAAAACTCCCACTACCGCGTATCATCCACCACTTTTAATAATATTAATGTAGTCATTGACACATACTTACTTTATGACCCTAAAACATTAAATACCTCGTAAAAGATACACAATCTTTATACCGTATCAATATGAGAAGACTATTAGGGTATTGTAATTTACCATGTATGATGATAGAACTAAAAAAAAAAAAAACTCTATTCTTTTTACTTAAAATCCTTCAGATCTTTTAAGGGTTCCATGAATGATGACCTTCTTTATACACAAGTCAGGTCAGTCAGCGAGTCAACACAGGCTGAGAAACACTGAGGTACTTGACATCGTGCGGTCCGGAGAGATAAGTAGTGGTTGAGGGCCTCAGGTGGGTTTGGGTACAAGTGACTCAACCACTACGGTAGATTGGTAGAGTAGGAGACAGTAGGGGTAAGAGGAGGACGGGATTTAGTAAGGGTCGTAGTCCCAGAAGAGTTTACTCAGTCTAGAAGTGTGGTCCACCGGTTAAAATAACCTCAAAGTCGAAGTTTTAGTCAGGATAGTTACTTGTGAGTCCTGACTAGAGAAATCCTACCTGACCAACCTACAGGAACGTCAGGTTCCCTGAGAGTTCTCAGAAGAGGTTGTGGTGTCAAGTTTTCGTAGTTAAGAAACCACAAGTCGAAAGAAATATCAGGTTGAGAGTGTAGGTATGTACTGGTGACCTTTTTTGTATCGGAACTTGTCTGTCTGGAAACAACTGTTTCATTACAGAGACGAAAAGTTATACGACAGATGCAACCAGTATTGAAAAGAAGGTTTCTCGTTCGCAAAATATGAAAGTACCGACGTCAGTGGTAAACGTCACTAAAACCTCGGGGGGTTTTATTTTAGAGAGTGATAAAGGGGTAGATAAATCTCACCCATCTTAAATACTTAATGTATAAAAATACGACATTAAATGGTACGTTTTTGAAAAGAAATCGGTTTTGATAAAGGATATCAAGACCGTAAATAATACCAATTAATATCCATTCTACTAAAGGGACCATCGAGTTTTCCAATTCAGTCATACGTTACGTCTTCTGGACCCAAACTAGGGACCCAGTTCCTTTAGAGGGTCTCTTCCTTTATCGTTGACTAAGGTCATAAGGACGGACCTCTTAAAGTTCCTGTCTTCTCGGACCACCCGGAGTTAGGTACCCAAGTGTTTCTCATTCTGTGTGTTGATCACTGATTGTGTGTGTGTCCATTTTACTGGTGTGGATCTAAAATTCTCCCACTAAAGTTGTGTTTGTGTCGAAGTAAGTGAAAATACAATTTAGAAGGGACTTAAAAACATGAGACTTGAAAACAAACTAAGATTATCGTCTACCACTAACGTCGGTACTTTAATTTTCTACGAATGAGGAACCTTTTTTTTTCAACACTGGTTGGATCTGTCGTATAAGTTTTCGTCTCTGTAATGAAACGGTTGATTCCAGGCAGATCAGTTCCGATACCAAAAAGATCATCAGTACATACCTACACTCTCAACCTGACACTTCTTCCGACTCTCGGCTTCTTAACTACGAAACTTGACACCACAACCTCTTCTGAGAACTCTCAGGGAACCTGACGTTCCTCTAGGTTGGTCAGGTAAGACTTCCTTTAGTCGGGACCCTAAAGAAACCTTCCTTGCTACGATTTCGACTTTGAGGTCATGAAACCGGTGGAGTACACTTCTCAACTGAGTAACCTTTTATGGGACTACGACCCTCCCTAACCCCCGTCCTCCTCTTCCCCTGCTGGCTCCTACTCTACCGACCTACCGTAGTGACTGAGCTACCTGTGCTCAGATTCACTTGAGGTCCTCAACCACTACCTGTCCCTCCGGACCGCACGACGCTAAGTACCCCAACGTTTCTCAACCTTTGCTGACTCTCTGACTTGACTTGACTTATCGAAAATTTAAAAAGGAATTATAAAAGTATTGAAAATTAAACAAAACTAAAATTGAATCGGGAGTTGTTTCCGCTCTCTGAATTAAAGGTTTTAGTGTTGAATTGTCCATGAATACTGAAATACGAATAAAAACAAGTAAAATATTATATACGTAAACATTACCTGATGTAGAACTTGAAGTTCCTCAAGTTAAGATTTCCTTTAAAGATTTCCTTTAGTTGGAACTTATAAGCAACCTTCCTGACAACGACTTGAACTTCGAGGTTATGAAACTGATAAACTACGTTTCTCGAGAGAGTAACCTTTCTGGGACTACAACCCTTTCTAACTTCCGTTTTCATCTTCTCCCGTTGTCCCCTACTCTACCAATCTATTGTAGTAGTTGAGTAACCTGTACTTAGACTCGTTTGAGGTCCTCTATCACGTCCTGTCCCCTCGGACCACACAGGTACCCTAGTGTTCTCAGTCTGTGGTGAATCACTGACTTGTTGTTGTTTTAACTTATCAATAAGACAAGTGAACTTATTTGTGATAATTCTTTTTTTTAATTTAATAGGTATAATTTTTTTTAATTCGTAGAACAATTTTCATAGTACAAATAGACATATTAATTATCTAGATATGACAAAGACTACAGAGTCACCATTTCTGAGACGGACCGTTACGTCCTCTGTACCCAATCTAGGGACCCAGTACTTCTACGGGACCTTCTCCTTTACCGTTGGGTGAGGTCATAAGAACGGACACTTTAGAGTTCCTATCTCCTCGGACCACCCGATGTCAGGTACCCCAGTGTTTCTTAACCTGTGTTGACTCGGTGACTCGTACATGATGAAAAAGTAGGACAGAGTACAACGAGAAACGACGAAAAAATTTTTAGATCTTTACAGTACTTTGAATACTGACTCATGAAAGAAAAAATGTTAACTTAACACTTAAGGTGTTTCAATGTTTTCATCGGTAAATTTTTTAAACATAAGGTGGTATACAATAACGGAAAACGAATCCTTAGTTTATAATATTATAAAAAGGTTGATGTAAATAATCGATATATATAATTAGATGAAAAATTTGATTCCTGAAAGAAAAATATCTTATACATTTTAAAAGTAAATCTCTTTGTCGTTATTAATTTTATTAATAGGTTCTAATTTTATTAGAATTTAGAGAAAATTTTATTAATATATTCTAAAACATAAACTAAAGACTTGGCAAGACCTTGACATATTAGTTACGTATATTTTCTTTGTAACTTAAGAACGTATTCAGATTATGTTGGACGTCCATATTAATTTGTAAAATTTGACTTTATATATTAAGTTCTTTGTCTACCAAGCCAACTTTTATAAATGTCTTATACATTTGACAAACTTCTTAAACCGGAGACAAAATTTCACAATCAAAATAGAGTGACTTAATTTATATACTGGTATCTTATTCGGATTGGTAATCTTTTTGTAAACGTTATTTGTTTCTAAGTACCTTCTAACTATCCAAGTAGTTACTTACTCTTAAGGTCTTTGGAACTTGTTTTCCACTTCTCTTTATCACCTCTTTACGATGAACGTAGTCAGATTTTGACCCTTGAGGTCAGTTTATACCTCCGATATAGAATTTGAACATAAAAAGAAGATGTGTGACGACCTACCTTAACGTGATGTAAAAACGTTAAAAACGAGGTGTGTCGATAGTGACAGTCATCTCTACCATACCTGACCTCGATGTTCCTCTACCTCTTTTCTCTTAGGACAACCTTATTACTTTCTGTTTCCAATTACTCTGAGGTTTACAATATTCGTGTTTTTTCCTGTGACTTTTTTCTTCTGTGCCTTTTATAGTAACAACAACAAGTGAACGATTCAGTACAGACTGAGAAACACTGGGGTACCTGTCATCGTACGGTTGGAGGAGACAGGAGGTGATAGAAGACCTCAAACGGACCTAACTTGTATATCCTATTCATTTTAAGTTATTTACTATCTTACCCAGCTCAGTTCTTTCACTTTCTCAAAAGATACTAAGAACCCCGAAATTTGGAGTCTTTACTGGTACGATAATTGTAATAGGTTTTAAACGTCGTCGTCTTCCGTCCAAAGACTCTCCTTACAAAAATGAAAGTACAAATAAAATTAAATAAGATTAACTTAAACTCGTCTCGTAGATAGAGATATTAAACTGTTAATTTTTCAATAAAGACAGAATTACTAAAGTTGTATGAGAAATTATAATCTTTTGAAGTGAAAATTATTTATAGATCCCTCTGTATTGTCTTTTTCTTTTTTTAAAGTGGATGGTACAGTCGTGTTAATCACATTAATGTTCCCTCTATACTTTTGAACTATTATTAATTACTAACGGTAAACTCACAATTAGAAACAACCTTTATTATATTCTACGATATTTGTAAAATAAAATAAAAAAGTTAAAAATAAAAATGAAATAAAATGAAATGTTATGAGATAACCAAAACGGTATGTAACTGTACTTAGGTGGTGTCCACATGTACTCAAGGGTTTGTACTTAGGGGAAGGGTGGAGGGTGGGGTATAGTAGAGAGACCTAGTAGGGGTACGTGGTCGGGGTTCGTAGGACATAGGACGTAGTTTGTATCTGCCCGCTAAGCAAAGAATGTACTATCATATGTCCAAAGTTACGGTAAGAGGGTTTAGTAGGGTGGGAGAGGGGGAGGGTCTCAGGTTTTCAGGCGAGATGTGTAAACACAGAGAAAACGACAGAGCGTATGTCCCAGTAGTAATGGTAGAAAGATTTAAGGTATATATACACAATCATATGACATAACCACAAAAAGAAAGACCGAATGAAGTGAGACGTATTAACCGAGGTCACAGTAGGTAGAGTAGTCTTGACTAAGTTTACATAAGAAAAATTACCGACTCATTATGAGGTAACACATATACATGGTGTCGAAAGAATAGGGAAGTAGACGACTACCTGTAGATCCAACAAAGGTACAGGACCGATAATATTTGTCACGACGCTACTTGTGACCCCATGCGCAGAGAAAGTTAAGACCAAAGGAGTCACACATACGGGTCGTCACCCTAACGACCCAGTATTCCGTCAAGATAAACGTTAAAAAATTCCTTAGAGGTGTGACAAGAGGTATCACCGACATGATCAAACGTAAGGGTGGTTGTCACATCCTCCCAAGGGAAAAGAGGTGTGGGAGAGGTCGTAAATAACGAACGTCTAAAAACCTAGCGTCGGTAAGACTGACCACACTTCACCATGGAGTAACACCAGAACTAAACGTAAAGAGATTATTAATCAAAACAAAGTTCTAGGTCATCGGATTGTTTTGATGTTATGTGTATATTTCTCATCGGAGGGTTTGACAAACTGTAGACTTCTTTTAACCGTATATTTTGTAAATAGTCATTCATAAGACATAAAAAGATGTCTGTTTTTACAAACAGAAAAGTTTGTTTCCTATATAAAGAAACTGAGGTTAATATCATTTTAGATTTATTCTCGAATTTATTAGTGAAACTTTATTTTACGTCGAAAATTCCTATAATTTTCTTCTCTGACTATTACATAAAAATTTTAGACTTTTATTTACCCTTTAAGAAATAATAAAAAAATTATAAAAACCGACGTGGTACACAGAACGTCCTAGAATCAAAGGACCTGTCCCTGACGTGAGGTGAGATTGTCACTTTCGTCTCAGGATTGGTAACCTAGTTGTGACTTAAGGTTCCTTAATAAAGATTTTATTTATGATCATGAAGTCCTTTTTTACCGTTCGTCACACTATAAAAGAGAAACCCTCGACACAGTCTATCGTCAATAAACGAAGACTAAGTGGTAAAAATTACAATCAATGTTAAACTTTAAAGACTTTTCACACTTAAGGGGGGTGTGACAATTCTTAATGTTTATTACTTTGTAATATAAAACTCGTTGTGTGACACGATATATCGTTTAGGAGTTCTCGGTAGATAGGATTTGTGTTGTCACACATGTACGGTTAGGGTTTTACGATAGAGACGAGTTGTAACACATTGTTGGATCTACCCTCTTCTTAAAACTTCTCTTAGTCAAGTCAAGTCAAGTCAACAAATCAGCATAGGCTGAGAAACACTGGGGTACTTAGTGTCGTGCGGTCCGGAGGGACAGGTAGTGGTAGAGGGCCTCAAGTGAGTCTGAGTGCAGGTAGCTCAGACACTACGGTAGGTCGGTAGAGTAGGAGTCAACAGGGGAAGGAGAGGACGGGGGTTAGGGAGGGTCGTAGTCTCAGAAGAGGTTACTCAGTTGAGAAGAGTAGTCCACCAGTTTCATGACCTCAAAGTCGAAATCGTAGTAAGGAAGGTTTCTTTAGGGTCCCAACTAGAGGAAGTCATACCTGACCAACCTAGAGGAACGTCAGGTTCCCTGAGAGTTCTCAGAAGAGGTTGTGGTGACAAGCTTTCGTAGTTAAGAAGACGCGAGTCGGAAGAAGTGTCAGGTTGAGAGTGTGGGTATGTACTGGTGTCCTTTTTGGTATCGGAACTGATCGACCTGGAATCAGCTGTTTCATTACAGAGACGAAAACTTATACGATAGATCCAACCAGTATTGAAAAGAAGGTTCCTCATTCGCAGAAACTTTTCTTATCTATGTATATTTACGTATTGACTTAGTGAGACGACATGTTGACTTTCATCGTGTTGTAACAATTAATTGATATGAGTTTATAATTTTTTTTTAATTTCTTTGTGGTATAAAACATCTAAGAGAACGACGGTCGTATTTCTTTACTGCATTTAACTCGGTTATTGTATAGATGTCGAGAGTGGGTCCAAATGACTACACTTCTTTATCTTTAGTACACCGTGTAATAAAATATTTACGACTGACCTTTCACGTTATAGTCTCCTAAATCAGAATAAAGAATGTATGAGATATAGTATAAAAAGTCGAACAAAATTTCTTTCAGACTTAACTCAATAGAATTAATTTAGTCCCTTTGTGGTAAGAAAGAGGAAAAAGTTTAAGTCATACAAAGTTTATAAGTCAAGGTTGTGATAGACATAGTCTTAATGGACTTAACAAGTAACTTTGACGACTGTCGAATTGGAGGGGGTCCTGTTATTATAATCTTAGAGAACCCCACTTAAAATCCTGATAAATTAAGAATTGTCACCGTTGTTTGTAAAGACTCTATGAAG
The DNA here is from genome assembly GCA_006410555.1 of Capra ibex. Classification (NCBI taxonomy): domain Eukaryota; kingdom Metazoa; phylum Chordata; class Mammalia; order Artiodactyla; family Bovidae; genus Capra; species Capra ibex. Next base: position 2,583,423 of record SJYO01018757.1, on the reverse strand, counting down.
CTTTAAACTCTTGGTATAAGAAACGTCGGTTTCTACGTCTTCGAGATACGTTAGTTGTTTTTTTTATGGTCCTCGACTGATACGAAGTCTTTTACTTGAGGAATAACCGTTTAAGTCTGAATTTTACTTCTTTCATCCCTTTTGGTGATCTGGTAAGTCCATACTGGATTTAGTTTAGGAAATACTAATATGTCCCCTTCACTTTTTATCTAAAGTCCCTGATCTAAACTATCTATCTCGTGGACTACTTGATACCTGACTCCAAGCACTGTAACATGTCCTCTGTCCCTAGTTCTGGTAGGGGTACCTTTTCTTTACGTTTTTTCGTTTTACCGACAAACCCTTTCAGAATGTTTATCGACACTTTTCTTCTCTTCACTTTTCGTTTCCTCTTTTCCTTTCTATATGGGTAGACTTACGTCTCAAGGTTTCTTATCGTTCCTCTCTATTCTTTCGGAAGGAGTCGCTAATTACGTTTCTTTATTTCCTTTTGTTGTCTTACCCTTTCTGATCTCTAGAGAAGTTCTTTTAATCTGTATGGTTCCCTTCTAAAGTACGTTTCTACCCGAGCTATTTCCTTTCTTTACCATACCTGGATTGTCTTCGTCTTCTAGAATTCTTCTCCACCGTTCTTATGTGTCTTCTTGACACGTTTTTTCTAGAAGTACTGGGTCTATTAGTACTACCACACTAGTGAGTGGATCTTGTTCTGTAGGACCTTACACTTCAGTTCACCCGGAATCTTTCGTAGTGATTCTTGTTTCGATCACCTCCACTACCTTAAGGTCAACTCAAGAAAGTTTAGGATTTTCTACTACGACACTTTCACGACGTGAGTTATACGGTCGTTTAAACCTTTTGAGTCGTCACCGGTGTCCTGGCCTTTTCCAGTCAAAAGTAAGGTTAGGGTTTCTGTCCGTTACGGTTTCTTACGAGTTTGATGGTGTGTTAACGTGAGTAGAGCGTGTGATCATTTCATTACGAGTTTTACGAGGTTCGGTCCGAAGTCTTTGTGTACTTGGTACTTGAAGGTCTAGAAGTTCGACCAAAATCTTTTCCGTCTCCTTGGTCTCTAGTTTAACGGTTGTAGACGACCTAGTACCTTTTTCGTTCTCTCAAGGTCTTTTTGTAGATAAAGACGAAATAACTGATACGGTTTCAGAAACTGACACACCTAGTATTATTTGACACCTTTTAAGACTTTCGCTACCCTTATGGTCTGGTAGACTGGACGGAGAACTCTTTAGACATACGTTCAGTCCTTCGTTGTCAATCTTGACCTGTACCTTGTTGTCTGACCAAGGTTTATCCTTTTCCTCATACAGTTCTGACATATAACAGTGGGACGAATAAATTGAATATACGTCTCATGTGGTACTCTTTGGGGCCCGACCTTCTTCGTGTTCGACCTTAGTTTTAACGACCCTCTTTATAGTGATTGGAGTCTATACGTCTACTGTGGTGGGAATACCGTCTTTCACTTCTCTTTGATTTTTCGGAGAACTACTTTCACTTTCTCCTCTGACTTTTTCAACCGAATTTTGAGAAGTCTTTTGATTCTAGTACCGTAGGCCAGGGTAGTGAAGTACCCTTTATCTACCCCTTTGTCACAGTCGGATAAAAACCCCCGTGTTTTAGTGACGACTACCACTGACGTCGGTACTTTAATTTTCTGTAAATGAGGAACCTTCCTTTCAATACTGGTTGGATCTCTCGTATAACTTTTCGTCTCTGTAATGAAAAGATTGTTTCCAGACACATAGTTCCGATACCAAAAAGGTCACCAGTACATGTCTACACTCTCAACCTGACACTTCTTTCGACTCGCGGTTTCTTAACTACGAAAACTTGACACCACAACCTCTTCTGAGAACTCTCAGGGAACCTGACGTTCCTCTAGGTTGGTCAGGTAAGACTTCCTCTAGTTGGGACCCTAAAGAAACATCCCTTACTACGATTTCGACTTTGAGGTCATGAAACCGGTGGAGTACGTTTCTCAACTGAGTAACCTTTTCTGAGATTACAACCCTTCCTAACCCCCGTCCTCCTCTTCCCCTACTGTCTCCTACTCTACCGACCTACCGTGGTGACTGAGTTACTTGCACTCAGACTCACTTGAGGCGGTCTACCACTACCTGTCCCTCCGGAACGCACGACGTGAAGTACCCAAGCGTTTCTCAGTCTGTGCTGACTCGCTCACTTCACTTGACTTGACTTAACTTGACCATGTCGTTATTATTTTTAACCTAGTAGTAAAAAAAAACGAAGAGTTACAAAGAATATTACAAACGTCACATAAATCTATATTTACGTAAATAAAGTAAATAAAATTACAACCTTGTTGACTTGAGTACCGGAGGAAGTGTATATTCTTCTCTAAAACCTATGTAATTGACAAATGAAGGGTTGTAATGGGATAGTTAAAAACAAATAAATATTGTAAATAACCAGTTTTTCAAATAACGAAGAAAGAAAGTCTACCGGAATCATCAAGAATTCTACATTTTCACTTTCACTGATTAGTACGGGGTGAGAAACCCTGGGGTTCCTGATCTCGGTGGTCCGAGGAGACAGGTACCTTAAGAGATCCGTACTTATGATTTCACTCATCGGTAAGGGAAGAGGACCCCTAGAAGGGTTGGGTCCCTGACTTGGGTTATTTGTAACTTGTGATATTTTTAGGGTTTTCGGGAAAAGTTACCCCCTTTTTTTTTTTTTTTTNTTGGACGATTTTTACAAAACCGTAATACTTTCTGGTTTTCACAGGTGTCTTTAGAAGTCTTTCTTCTCGTTTACACGTCTGTAAAATGAAGAACTAAAATTTAAACCAATGTTTCGATATCATTCGTCTTGTTGTAATATGATCGGATTTGGTATGTGTATACGGTTACCTTGTCTTATCCCTGGGGTCTTTATTAGGGTGTGTATATTAAAGTTAATTAGAAAGTGTTCCTACGGATGTGGTCCGTTAACACATCCGTTACGACAGTTACTTTCCACTGTCCTTTTGTCTTATCGGTGTACGATTTCTCACTTTGACCTAAGGATTGAATATGGTGAATGTTTTTAATTGAACTTTATTTAATTCCTGTTTAAATTTTGGATTTTGGTATTTTAAGTTTCTTCCTTCGTATTCCTTCTTTGAGTGACTGTGACCAGAATTACGAACAAAACTACACTGTGGTTGTCTTTTCCGTTATGTTTTATTTTAATTTGTCAACTCTAATGTGGTTGAATTTGTTTTGTTTTGTTTTGGTTTCTTGAAGACGTATCATTCGTTGATCTTTTTACTAAATTTTTCGTAAAATACTTTACCCTCTTTTATAAACGTTTCCACTATTCCCCAATTGTAGGTTTTATAAATTCCTTAAGTATACTAAGTTTTCTCTTTTGGAGGGTTGATTGAGTTAAATTTTTTACCTGGACTTATCTGTAAAAAGTTTTTTACCGTATGTGTACTGGTCGTTCATTTGTTTTCTCAAAATAAAACAAGTAAGTATTCTCTTTACGTCCATTTGGTGTTACACCATAGTAGAATGGTCAATCTTACCGATATTGATTTTTTTGTTCTCTATGAAAAACCAATCCTACACGCCTTTACTCATGGGAACATCTAATAACCATTCATACATTCAACCTTGTCGATACTTATTTTTATCATACCTCCAAGAGGTTTTTTTGTTTTTCACCTTGATGGCACACACAGGAAACAGAGAGTCAGTACCAGTTGAGAAACACTGTGGGACTTCGAGTGGTCCGAAGAGACAGGTACCCCCAAAAGGTCCGTTCTTATGACCTCACCCAACGGTACGGGAGGAGATCCCCTAGAAGGGTTTGGTCCCTAGTTTGGGTCCAGAGGGCGTAACGTTCACCTAAGAAATGGTAGACTCGGGGGTTCCTTCGGGTTCTTATGACCTTACCCATCGGATAGGGAAGAGGTCGCCTAGAGGGACTGGGTCCTTAACTTGGTCCAAGAGGACGTAACATCCACCTAAGAAATGATCGACTCGATGGTCCCTTTGGGTCTTGATGGTATAATAGGGTGTTCTTCGGGTTCTTATGACCTCACCCATCGGATAGGGAAGAGGTCTCCGAGAAGGACTAAGTCCTTAACTTGGCCCCAGAGGACGTAACGTCCATCTAAGAAATGATCGATTCGATGGTCCCTTCGGGTCTTAATCGTATAATAGGGTGTTAGGGTGAAAACCAATATATAGACTCTTCGTTTTAGTTATGGAAAATCGCTATAGACATAAGGGTTTAGGTAAAGTCGAAGAACTGTTATTAGTTATGTAACATCGTTGGACTCACAGGTAGTTTAACGGTTGTAGACAACCTAGTAGAAAAATAACTGATACGGTATCAGAAACCGATACACTTAACATTGTTTGACACCTTTAAGAATCTCTTACCTTATGGTCTAGTGGAGTAGACGGAGAACTCTTTAGACATACGTTCAGTCCTTCGTTGTCAATCTTGACCAGTACCTTGTTGTCTGACCAAGGTTTAACCCTTTCCTCAAGCAGTTCCGACATATAACAGTGGAACGAATAAATTGAATTTACGTCTCATGTAGTACTCTTTAGGACCCGACCTACTTCGTGTTCGACCTTAGTTCTAACGACCCTCTTTATAGTTATTGTACTCAAACCCATATAAGACCCTCAACCACTACCTGTCCCTCCGGATCACACGAAGTCAGGTACCCCAGTACTTCTCAGTCTGTGCTGACTCCCTGACTTGACAGACTCATAGGTAGATACCTACTTATTTATTTTTATACAATTATGTGTATGTTACTTTATAATAAGTCAATACTCTTTTTCCTTTAGACAGTAAACGATGTTATACGTACATTGACCTCCCACGATAAGATCTAGCTCTTTATGACATATTATAGTGAATGTATACCTTAGAATTTCAACTTAAATATCCTTGTCTTTCATTTTATTACTTTGACTACGACCCTGATCCCCTTTGTCCCTCTCCTAACAGTTTCACATGTTCAAAAACAATGTTCTACTTATTCAAGACTCCTAGATTTCGATTATTTTGACATAACATACGAACTTTAAACGTTTTTTTTACTTCTACAATTTATAAGAGTGAGACATTTTTTCTTTCCATTGACACACTTCACTACCTACACGATTAATTGAATTATCACCATTAGTAAAGTGTTATATAAACAAATAGATCAGTAGTGTAAAGTGTAAAATATGTTAAAAATGAATAGTCAACACAGAGTTTTGTATTTAAAACTATATTGTAACAATAGTTCAGTCTATCGATTTCTACTAACTTGTTGTGAATTTTTAAAAGAAATTTAGAATAATAAAAAAATTTCACGACTATTAAAAAAATTCAAAGACTATTCTTTCGAAAAGAGGAATTAATAGTATACCGTACTTACAGACCCATCGCCTTAGATAATATAATCCACTTTAAGATTCGACGGTAAATCTTACCCAACAGTTTTGAGTATGTTTAATTTAATTATAGTGGTTTTCATCGGAATATTATTAAATTTCTGTTGGTTCTCCGTGTTTTCTTCGTTTTTCTTCGGATCTGTGACTCTCGTTGAGGGAGAAAAAGGTATCATCGGAACATAGGAACGGGTCTTACTACCTAGTCCAGACACTCTCTCAGACACCCAGTAGAGTGTATCGTCGTTGTAAAACTTGTAGAGATGAAATATGGAATCTCTCAATGTTTTGAATAGGACGGATTATTTAAGTATCTAGACCTATAATTGATATTCATTAGAAAACGGTCCCAATGGATCGATTCTTGTCAGACATCCGAAATTGAAAACGTTTATAGTAATCGAATAGTAGGTCTCAAGGTTAACTCTATCTATAAATCTCGTCCAGTGGTCTCTCAAGAGAGAGAGAGAGAGAGAGAAAAAAAAAAAGGGACCCCCCGTATAGAGTCATTTCCCTCATTTGTATCGATATCGAAACTAGTCGACGAACGTAACGAAGGAGAGATCTAAGTAAATCACTAGTTTAGTAGTTTAGACTTCCTCCTAAGTAGTATCCTATTAGAGGACATCTCAGACGATTTCACTTCCGTTTTCATCGGTCGAAATTCAAATTTTATTTCAGATCGAATGATTATTTGGAGAATCATGATAGAAAATATGACTTTTATTTTTATTTATCTATCCGTTGGAGTTTTATATTTAACCTTTGTCGACTTTTCTTTTAATTTTATGTCTGTTTTTATTATTTATGTGTACTATAACCATTAGTGGGTTTCTTAATATAGTTGGTTTTGTATGATTTTATATGATTACTAATATTCGCTTTCTGAAACTGTCGAACTGACGAAGTCAACCCCACGTATCTCACGATTTTTGTAAAGGGTTTCCCTTTTCTTACATCTTCTTTATAGAAGAAAGGGAATATTCGGTCTTTTCATTCAACGAAAATAGAAATTTAGGGTCTTTGGATATATCCTCCTTAGTTAGTTATTTTGGATAAACCTTAAAAGGTTCATAAAATTATAATATAAAGGATTAAAACAGTAAGAGTAACAAGAGGTATCAACCTAAATTCCGTTATCTATTGATATACCTTTATAAATTGTAAAGACTAATGTCAGAAAATTTTTATATTAGTCGGTTGGACACTGATAGAAAACTGACATTGTCGTTATCGTCGACTCGTCTATTACCTATCATATTCTATATTACTTTCGTAATCATCGAGTCAACACAGACTGAGAAACGTTGGGGTACCCGACATCGGGTCGTCGGAGGAGACAGGTACCCTAAGAGTCTCTGCTTATGGTCTAACCCAACGGTAAGGAAAGAGGTCCCCTAGAAGGACTACGTCCCTAATTCGAGTACAGAGGACATAACGTTCACCTAAGAAATGGTACATTTGGTGTTCCCTTCGGTATTTTATATTATGAAAACAATTAAAGAAAAGACAGACAGAATATTCCTGTACGAGATTTAATAGTATATAGAAAAACTCACACTTTACCCTTAAACCATGATTAAAAACACTTTTATCTTGTCGTTTAATCTCATAGTAAAAATACAACTACTACTAAACTGAAGTGTCAAAAAGATTAAATACTGAAACTAAAAGTAAGATAATATCTTAACCGAAAGACCACAACTATTCTCATTTCCATCATGTTTTTCAACTACATAAAAGAACTGTCTTTATATAAACTCCAATTAAATTAACACAAATATAAACTCAGAAATGACTATAGATTTCTGTACGTCTAAAAGGAAGATTATACCTGATGACGAAGATCATTTCCCAGAAAGGAAGGTCCATGATGTCTTTACTTTTATTTTCCCACAACAGACGAATGGATCCAGTAGATTATCATTTTAACCTTTAACAAATCAAGGTGACACATCTTCCATAACGTAAAAAAGTAAATAATAGAAGAAAATGTTGTTTTTTAAAAAGTTTACACTCATGACGAAATCAAAAGAGAGTTCTTTTTCAGTACTTGTAGGTCACCTTAATTTTTATAAATAATTCTACTATAAAGGTATTTATCGTACAGTCCCATATTTAGGAACACCAATATCAAGAAAATGTTCATATTTAAAAAATTTTAATATTTAATACATATTTATAGGTTTAGTTTTATTATCGTTATTATTTTCCACTGACTAGAATAACTAAAGGATTTTGTTGGCCAATTCAAGATAAAATAAGATGAGTACATAATACTGAAATCATTATAGTCACTGTTTCACCTATAACTCTCTGTTACCACAAATATATCATAATTACAGTGTAGAAACAATAAGTCAAGTCAAAACAAGTCAACGAGTCAGTACCGGTTGAGAAACGCTGGGGTACTTAGCGTCGTGTGGTCCGGAGGGACAGATAGTAGTTGAGGGTCTCTAGTGGGTTCGAGTACAGGTAGCTCAGCCCCTACGGTAGGTCGGTAGAGTAGGAGACAGCAGGGTTAGACGGGACGGGGGTTAGGAAGGGTCGCAGTCTCATAAAAGGTTACTCACTTGATAAGTGTACTCCACCGGTTTCATAACCTAAAAGTCGAAGTTTTAGTCAGGAATGTTACTTGTGGTCGTGACTAGAGGAAATCTTACCTGACCAACCTGGAGGAGCGTCAATTTCCCTGAGAGTTCTCAGAAGAGGTTGTGGTGTCAAGTTTTCGTAATTAATAAGACACGAGTCGAAAAAAGTTTCAGGTTGAGAGTGTAGGTATGTACTGGTGACCTTTTTGGTATCGGAACTTATCTACCTGGATACAATCGTTTCATTACAGACGAAAAGTTATACGATAGATCCAACCAGTATTGAAAGGAAGGTTCCTCATTCGTAGAAAATTAAAGTACCGACGTCAGTGGTAGACGTCACTAAAAACCTCGGGGCGGTTTTATCTCAGACTGTAACAAGGGTGAGAAAGGGGTAGATAAAGAGTACTTCACTACCCTGGTCTCCGGTACTAGAATCCAAATACTTACAACTCGAAATTCGGTTGAAAAAGTGAAAGGAGAAAGTGAAAGTAGTTCTCCGAAAAATCAAGGAGAAGTGAAAGATGGTATTCCAACCACAGTAGACGTATAGACTCCAATAACTATAAAGAGGACCGTTAGAACTAAGGTCGAACACGAAGAAGGTCGGGTCGCAAAGAACTACATGAGGAAAAGGATAAACCTTGGTCAGACAACAAGGTACAGGTCAAGATTGACAACGAAGGACTGGACTTATATCCAAAGAGTTCTCCGACTCGAAAGGTTTAAACCACCGTATAACTCACGTCGTGAAAGTGTCGTAGTAGAAAGTCCTAAACTTTATCGAGGTGACCTTAAGGTAGTAGAGGTGATCGAAACAAGGAACACTACGAAAGATTCCGGGCGAACTGAAGTGTAAGGCCCTACAGACGAAATCCACTCACTAGTGTGGAAGCACTAAAAGACCCAGTACTTCTACAAAAAACATGTCAAGAATACACATAAGAACGGTAGAGAATTATAGAAGACGAAGACAATCCAGGTATGGTAAAGAAAGGAAATAGATCTGGTAAAAACGTACTCTACAAGGGAACCATAGAGATTAAAAGAACTTATCTAGAGATTAGAAAGGGTAAGACAAGAAAAGGAGATAAAGAAACGTAACTAGTGATTCCTTCCGAATGAATAGAGAGGAACGATAAGAAACCTTGAGACGTAAGTCTACGAATATAGAAAGGAAAAGAGGAAATGAAAGTGAAGAGAAGAAAAGTGTCGATAAACATTCCGAAGAGGTCTGTCGGTAAAACGAAAAAAACATAAAGAAAAGGTACCCCTACAAGAACTAGGTAAAGAGGACTTGTTACAGTACTTGGAGTCAGGTATCAAGTAGTCTGTCAGATAGATAGTCTAGATCAGGGAATTTAGATAAAGAGTGAAGGTGACATTTTATTATTCCTAAACTAAATCCAGTATGAACTTACCAGATCGCCAAAAGGGATGAAAGAAGTCAAATTCGGACTTAAACCATTATTCCTCAAGTACTAGACTCAGTCTCAGTCGAGGGCCAGAACAAAAACGACTGACATATCTCGAAGAGGGAGAAGCCGACGTTTCTTATATTAGTGAGGCTAAAGTCACAACTGGTAGACTACTACAGGTACACATCTCAGAAGAGAACACAACAACCTTCTCCCACAAACGTAAGAGAACCGTTTTGAGACAATCGAAAATGGGACGTAGTAAGGCATAAGGTTCCGGTTTAAATGGACAATGGGGTCCACAAAGGACTGAAGGATGAAAACGTAAAGTCAGAGGATATTACTTTTCCTGTAAAAAATCCACAATCAAGATTCTCCAGAACATTCAGAAGTATCTTAGTAAGTTGAAGTCGAAGAAGTCGCAATGACCAACTCCGTATCTGAACCTAATGACACTATAACTTACCAAACGGAATCTTTGCTTGTCTCTGGTAAGACAGTGAAAACTCTAACGTAGGTTCATGACGTAAAGCCTGAGAAAACAACTGGTACTACCGATGAGGTAAAGAAGATTCCCTAAGGACGGGTGTCATCATCTATATTACCAATAGATTCAATTTAAGTGGGTAAGGTCAGGTAAAATCAAGCGACTAAGGATCTTACAGCTACAAGTGAGAACGGTAGAGGACAAATTGAATGGAACTAAGTACCTGGACTGTAAGGTCCAAGGATACGTTATAACGAGAAATGTCGAAACCTGGAAAGAAAATAGTGTTCAGTCCGGGTGTCGACCCATGACAAAAAAGAAACCGAGGTAGGGAAGTAAGAAAGACCTCAATAAAGAGGTGACTAGAGGTCGTCGCACAACCCGTGGATGGTTGGACCCCTCAAGGGGAAAGTCATAGGATAGTAAACGGAAAAGTATGACAAGTACCCCAAGACTTCCGTTCTTATGACTTCACCAAACGGTAAGGGAAGAGGTCACCTGGTGTAAGACATTCTGGAGAGGTGGTACTGGGTGGGTAAAACCCACCAGGGTGTGTCATACCGAATCAAGGTAACTCAATCTGTTCCGACACCAGGTACACTAATCTAACTGATTAAAAGACACTAATACCAAAGTCACACAGAAAGGAAACTAAGAGAGAACGTTGTGGATGACAGAATGAACCCAAGGAGAATGGAACCTGCACCCTATAGAGAAGTGCCGACGAGGTCGTTTCTCGTCGGCGACGAGGACGTTTCTCGTCGGGGACGAGGAATGGAACCCGTTCCCCTTAGAGGAGTGTCGACGGGGAGGACTGGAACTAGCACCTCATCTAGGAGAGTCGGGAGGACGCACACATCGATTAATCGGTGTTTGCGTTTGTTACTTGTTGGTGTTTATATTTAAAAATAATACACAGGAGCCAAAAAAATAATCGTGAGAACAGTTACATTTCGATTCAATTCATGGTACGTACAATTCAACGAAGTCAGTATATACTGAGAAACGTTGGGACACGTGACATCGGGAGGTCCGAGGAGACAGGTACCCTAAGAGGTCCGTTTTATAACCTCATGTAACGGTTCGGGAGGAGGTCCCTTAGAAGGATTAGGACCCTAACTTGGATGTAGAGAATACAGAGTACGTAAAAGAGGTGTTAAAGTACTAGGATACCATGATTCCACCACGTAATACTTTTACACGGTTCCGGTGAAATATATATTTATAATCATCTGTACCTTTTTTTATAATTTCGAAACTTTCAAACCTGAACTTTTATCTCATAGATGTTAGGTGAATAAATTTTGAAATTGTCATAAGACGTGAAACAAAGTACCCAAGAAATTTCCATTTTTACGGACCTACAGTACACAGTATATTACTAAGTTTAGAGAAGAGATAAACTTGAAGACTTTTTGGAACAAGTACGTCATGTAATATGACATTAAACCCGTTCGTGTCTTCTCACGTGACATTAATTTATAAGATTTTGTAAAAGAAAACCTGACAGTAGTATTAATTTCTATTATCTTATACGAAAAAACACTAAAAAAACCCCCCGGCTATGGTGTATTTACATTCAATTTCTTTTGAACATAACGTGACACTACAGAGTTCTTATGAACCTTTTTCCTACCTATTTATATTTTTCTTTATACTCCTGGTAAAATATACGATGGATTCCTTGTATTTAAGGACACAATAAAAACAAAAAATTTTATAAATATAAAAGGTAGTCTGAAGTGTTATAAATCGTGAAACCTTACGATTTTACGAGGAGAGACGTAATTACGAAATGTATAAAATGGTACTTCAGATAAGATTTTCACTGTATGTCGATCTATTACGGAAATATAACCACGAATTTGTCTGTTATTCTTACGGACCTCGTCAGGACCATGACCACTCTAGTGTAATATATTGTACAATCTTTGATTTATATACGTTTTGTTACCTCTTTTCTCTTTAACGTCACAATGAGAACGTAAATTATTCGTAGTAGAACTTCGATGTCCGTTCACAACGGACACAAGTTTACTAAGGTCCAATCTTAAAGTCAAAACACTAAATCTTTACACTAAAACTCTTGAAAAGAATTAGTTGGTATTTAGTTAAAGATATGTGTACTTTACACTATCATTATGAATGAATTATTTTAATACAACTTTTAATTTTACCAGTGACATGAATTGTATCCCAAGGTATACTAGGTCTCATCCATAACTCATTCCTTTATATAAAGTGTAATAACCGTTGTCTTAATCATTACCGAAAGACCGCGTTTAATGGTAGATCAAAATAGAAACTAATTACCCCTTCCCACTAGTTTCACCCTTCCCCTTTAGACGAAATAATGTAAATATTTATCAACAATAAGTTTTTCAAAATATATCAATTAAGGAACCTGGACCCCTCATTAAAAGGGTACCTTTGTTACGATATTTACCATCAATTTAGAGTCTGTTCGAGTGTCTTGAGATAAATCGGGTATTACATCAACTTTATTACACATGAACGTTACCTTTTATCATCTTTTTATTATGACAACGTTCTGATGGTTAATCTGTTTTGTCTTTTTTAACTTATTTTTAATGAAGAAAATAACTAAGAACCCAACTGATTTTTGTAAACTAATTTTCTCTTACTAGTTGACTTTAAAGACATCTTTAAGATTTTCCCAGTGAAATATCGTAAAGTCTTCGAAATCTCCTTCTAATATGATGAGTAAATTTTTTAGACTGAAGTAAAACAAAAGAAAAAGGAAAGGAAACCGGTGAAGTTTACGTTATTCCTTTATTAATTCTACTTGTCTTTTTTATTTATACCTCTTTTGTAAGATAACTATGACCTTCTCTCTTCCTCAAGTCTTATCCTCTCTTCTTTTTCGTCCAACAACCTCTCCTCTCAACTACAATTAGTCTTTCCTTTCCCCTCTCTTTCTGATTTACCTTGTTTCTTCCTTCATGGTTCCTTTTCTTCCTCGCTCCTCACCTTAAAAACCTTTCCAAAATACGTTATACTCTGTACCCTTTTATTTAACCTAGTATCGTAGACTAACGTTATACTTCGTCGGATGATGTTTACACTTTAAAGTAAGTATAGAATTTAAAAGATTTTTAAATACTCTTTAAACGTAAAATACTCTATTTTACACTTACGTGACCCTTAGTTACTGAAAAGGATCCTAGACAGTTTATTGACTCTAGCACCCCGTTTAACAGTGAATCTTTAGACCTTATATCATCTTATCACTTTTAGTATCAGGTCTAGTCGAGTGAACCTCCTTATAAATGTACCAGTAAAACTGTTTAAACCAAAGGAAGTATCGAGTCAACCATTTCTTAGGTGGACGTTACGTCCTCTAGGACCACACTAAGAACCCAACCCTTCTAGGCGACCTTTTCACTATCCGATGAGTAAGGTTTTAAGAACCCGAAGGGACCCCCGAGTTGACCATTTCTTAGACGGACGTTTCACCCTCTGGATCCAAGCTAGGGACCCAACCCTTCTAGGGGACCTCTTCCCTTCCCGATAGGTGGGATCATAAGACCGGACCTCTTAAGATACCTAATATATTAGGTACCCTAGCGTTTCTCAGTCTGTACTGACTCTCTGAAAGTGAAAATGTTTAACGACCTACGCATCACTATTTGGGACCACCTGACAAAATTTCCTGGAGATATGAAAACACCCAAATGGACATTCTGAGTAACCCATGATCATACTACTAGGATCTCTTCAGGAGAGTACAAAAGAGAAAACTTGTTCACTCTCGTCCTATATTTGATCTTGATTATATAGGGACAATATTTTCCCCTTGAGACAAACTACGAGACACCACTGGACCTAACCTCTCCTTAGGTCTACCTTCACATAACTCATGTCAAAACCGAGTAAGTGAAACGACATGTCGTCTTTGATCGTGTTGTGACACTTCTTTGATATTGGTTTATTATAAGATTTTTATGTATTTTTATTTATAATGTTAATCAAGTACCCATGTCTCCCGACTAACATTTTAATCTACGTCTAAAAACTAACACACCACCAACCGTAGGGTTAGGGACGGTAACAAATTCCCAGTTAACATTGACTTGTTGTTTACATAGGAAATCAGATTAGGGATAAGATTTTCCTTTTGATTAAATGGTCTCGGAAGAAATTGACCCTTTTCTGTATGATCGGTTGAATTTAGGAGACCGAAGGGACCATCGAATTAAACATTTCTTGGGTGTACGTTACGTCCTCTGTGGTCAACCTAAGGACCCAACCCTTCTAGGGGACCTCTTCCCTATCTCATAGGTGAGGTCATAAGACCGGACCTTCTAAGGTACCTTACATATCAGATATCCCTACACTTCTCACCCCGTGTTGAATCACGGAAAGTGAAAAGTCAAAGTTAGGAAGATCGAAAGGATTCTCCTCCTTTTTTTATTTATTTATTTATTCTTTGTGAAGACTAGTAGTGACAAGGTGTGTGAATCGAAGTCTACTTGTACTTCTCTCCCTTTTTCAATCTCTGTCTTTACATATTACATCGAGGTGAAGGGTACTTCACAATGAACTATTACCTGAATCTAATCAACATGTCTAAGTAATCCATACGGTGTTTGAGATCCTGTTGGTGACTTTTGTTAAATTTTCTTTTTATTAACTATACGATTCCCTCTTCTCTTTTAACTTAGAAAATTACGAGTCAGGATTGGTCTTTCCCGTCTGTATTTTCTTCCTTCTAATTTTTTTGTTTCTTTATTGTTTGTCTTCTGTACATGTTATTTATCTTTTGTCTTTGTACCATCTATAATTAGTATGACAAATTTATCAGTGAAATTTGTATTTACCGGATTTCTTTTAATAATTTCCTGTCTTTTATAGTTTCAACTAAATTTTTCTGGACCGTTACGTAACAGATATAGATGAAATTTTTGGTTCGATCCAACTTTCATTTCTATGCCTTTTGTTGTTGTTGTTGTTGTTGTTGTTGTTGTTGTACTATGATTAGTTTCCTTTCCCTTACTAATATAATTAAAGTCTGTCTCGTCTGAAATCTCGTTCCTTTTAATTGTCTCTATTCTTCTCAGTAAGATATCACTATTAAACTGGTCAAAAGGATCTTCTATTATTGTTAGGAATTGTACACCCGTGACTTGTCACCCTCTATTTTAATGTACTCTGTTTTGACTATCTTGTTGGTCCTTCTAATTTAATTAGATAATAATATCAACTTCTAAAGTCCTGGATAGGTAGAAAGTAATTTCCGATATTCCATCTGTCTTTTAGTCATTCCTACACTGAACTCGTCGTAATAATTAGTTGGTATGGATTGACTGTAAATCTTTTACGAAGTAGGTTGTTGTCATTTTATGTATAATCAGAACTTAAGTACGCCTAGTAAATGGTTCTTTTTAGTGTAATACCTAGTATTTAGTGTAGAGTTGTTTGAATTCTATCCTTTATCATGAGTTTCACACAAGAATTTGACGTTACCTTAATTTATCTTTAGTCATGATCTTTCTATCGACAACGACGACGACGATTCAGCAAAGTCAGCACAGGCTGAGACACGCTGGGGTATCCGTCGTCGGGTGGTCCGAGGGGGCAAGGACCCTAAGAGGTCCGTTCTTGTGACCTCACCCAACGGTAAAGGAAGAGGTTAAGTACTTTCACTTTTCACTTTCACTTCAACAAGTCAGCACAGGCTGAGAATCGCTGGGGTACCCGACGTCGGGTGGTCCTAGGAGGCGGGTACCCTAAAAGGTCCGTTCTCATGACCTCACCCAACGGTAATGGAAGAGACTCTTTCTATCGATCTTTTACGTTTTGACAAATGTCTAGTTTAGTGTGTATAAATTATTATGTACTCGATTTCTTTATAGTCCTCTTTATAATATTTATAAATTTGATTTAGATTTACTTTTACTTTTGTAAGGTCTTGTTATCTCTTTTAAAATATTATGGCTTACGTATATAATTTTTCTCATCGACTTCGATGAAATTGGAAGTGGAATACTTAAATCTCTTTCTTCTCATTAAATTCGGATTTGGTTCGTCTTCTTTCCTTTTTTCCACGTGCCCCTACTAGGTCTCTCTACTACACCCGACCCTCCACCCTCCCCCCAAGTCCTCGCCCTTGAGTACAGGTGGGCACCACCTAAGTGCAGTTATATACCGTTTAGGTTTATTTCACTTTTATTTTTAATTTTTTATTTGTTTGTTTTTTTTCAATATTTGTGAACTGTGACTTTTGTTTGATTATAGAGAATACTTGTTTCTACGTTTTTAAGAGTTGTTTTATAATCCTTCAGTGTCGGTTGTTTAATATGAGGTTCTGATTACCCCTCCTCTATATGATTAACATGTTTCGATCAACTATTAATTTTTTTAGTCAATTATATTAAGTGGTTATTTATCCGTCCCATTACCACTTTTCAGTATATTCGTATAGTTGACTATGTCTTTGTTAATTGTACACTGTTTCAGGTTATGAGTCACTACTTTTTTTTTTTTTGAGTCGTTTAATTCTTATCTCTTTTTGAAGGAGTTGAACTATTTGTTGTAAATTTTTTTTTAGAAAATTGATGCTGGTTGGATCTATCGTATAAGTTTTCGTCTCTGTAATGAAACGACTGATTCCAGACAGATCAGTTCCGATACCAAAAAGGTCATCAGCACATACCTACACTCTCAACCTGACACTTCCGACTCGTGACTCCTTAACTACGAAAACTTGACACCACGACTTCTGAGAACTCTCAGGGAACCTGACGTTCCTCTAGGTTGGTCAGGTAAGACTTCCTCTAGTCGGGACCCTAAAGAAACCTTCCTTTCTACGACTTCGACTTTGACGTCATGAAACCGGTAGAGTACTCTTCTCAACTGAGCAACCTTTTCTGAGACTCCAACCCTCCCTAACCCCCGTCCTCCTCTTCCCCTGCTGTCTCCTACTCTACCGACCCACCGTAGTGACTGAGCTACCTGTACTTAGACTCACTTGAGGCCTTCAATCACTATCTGTCCCTCCGGACCACACGACACTAAGTACCCCAACGTTTCTCAGGTTGTGCTTACTCGCTGACTTGACTTGACTTGACTTGATTTGTATTATCAATTACCAATCTTCGACCTACGAAAACAGAATTGTGACACTTGTTACATTTTTATAAGAAAAAATGGTAAGTATAAGTTGTAGTATGACCTTCTGAATCGATTAAGTTATTACGTTTCTTTTTAATATGTGTTAAACCTGTTCCACTTTATTTTACTAGAAGTAAATATTTGTCCAACTATCCGATACATATTTTAACATCATTAACTGTTTGTTTTTGAAGACCTCGATTATACGTTAATATCAGTCCAGTGTTTCATGGTCCATTAGTTTGTACAGTTAATGAAAGGAATTGTTGTCGTTTCTTGGTAATTTTAAACTTTAATTTTTGTGTCCCGGAAAATGGAATCGGGGGTGTTCAATTTATAAATTCATTTTTAGATTGTTCTGTTTACGTCCTAGATATAAATCTCTTTTTACGTTTTAAGACTACTTGACTTTCTTTTTAATTTACCTCTATATTATAAATTATCAGTACTTGACTTTCTGAGTTGTAAAAATTCTACAGTTAATAAGATTGAACTAGTTACATTAGAGTCATTTTACTTTGACAAAACATCTCAAGATGTTTTGGATAAATTTTCAAACATACCTTTAAGTTTCTACATTTTATAAGTTGTGTTGTAACTCTTTCATTTTTGAACTACCAAAAGCAATGGGTTGAAATTCTCCGTGAATGATATTTCGATATCATTGGGTCTGTCTTATCATAATCACTTTCTTATCCGTGTACCACTAGTGACCCTGTCTTACTTCACATTGTCGTCCCATTATTCTCCCCCGTATGTGTGACTTTCTTGTCGTAACTGTCTATGTGTGATGGTGCGCACTTTATCTATCGATCCCATTTCGACGACGTATTATGTCCCTCGAGTCGAATCACGAGACACTGTTGGTCTCCCCACCCTATCCCCACCACCCTCCCTCCAAGTTCTCCCTCACCTATGTGTGTGTGACTGTTGACTAGGTACGACACCATGTCGTTTTTGGTTGTGTTGTGACATTTCGTTAATAGGAGGTTAATTTTTCTTTAAATTTTGTTTTTGGTGTCTATTTACCTCATCATACAAGTCAAGTCAAGTCAAGTCGCGAGTCAGCACAGGCTGAGAAACGCTGGGGTACTTAGTGTCGTACGGTCCAGAGGGACAGGTAGTGGTTGAGGGTCTCAAGTGAGTCTGAGTGCAGGTAGCTCAGGCACTACGGTAGGTCGGTAGAGTAGGAGACAGCAGGGGAAGAGGAGGACGGGGGTTAGGGAGGGTCGTAGTCTCAGAAAAGGTTACTCAGTTGAGAAGTGTACTCCACCGGTTTCATGATCTCAAAGTCGAAATCGTAGTGAGGAAGGTTTCTTGTGGGTCCCGACTAGAGGAAGTCTTACCTGACCAACCTAGAGGAACGTCAGGTTCCCTGAGAGTTCTCAGAAAAGGTTGTGGTGTCAAGTTTTTGTAGTTAAAAAGCCTCGATTCGGAAGAAGTGTCAGGTTAAGAGTGTAGGTATGTACTGGTGTCCTTTTTGGTATCGGAACTGATCTATCTGGAATCAGCCGTTTCATTACAGAGACGAAAACTTATACGATAGATTCAACCAGTATTGAAAAGAAGGTTCCTCATTCGCAGAAAATTAAAGTACCGACAGGAATGGATGTTTATTTACTACGGTATTTCTTTTTCTCAAGTGTTTTTCTATGTATTTATATCGGTCACTCAGAAACGAATTCTTTGTTTCCGTTAATTTACCTTTTTTCCTGTTAAAAATGTTATATATTATTTACTACAACCTTCTTAGACTGTAAGTATATGGTCTGTGGGTGTGTGTGTCTCAGATCTGTGTCTGGAATTATAAAAGGGTGTTAAATTAGAGTTTTACACAGTATCTTGGTGTCCAATTTACGTTTTGATATTTTGATGGGACGGTTTTGTTTTGTTTTGTTTTGGGACCGGACGGTCATCAATTCTGAAGCGGAAGATTTCCTCCCCCAAATACAAGCTAGGGACCAACCTTCCGATTCTAAGGTGCACGGATTCTAATGTGTTTGGTTTTATATTTATTACCTTCGTTATAACATTGTTTAAGCTATGTCTGAAATTTTCACCAGGTATAGTTTTTTTATTAGAATTTATTTCTTCTTCTATCCCTTTTTCGATCCACTAGAACCTAAACCTTTATTTATAAAACTATGTTTTAATGTCTTTTAGTGTTAGGTACTTGATTTTTTTTTATAGTATTGAACCTAAAACAGTTTGAATTTTTACAGATGAGATGTTTTCTGTGACATTCCTCTGACTTTCTCACTAGGTGTCTGACTTTGTTTTATAAAATTAACCCAACAAACCCAAAAAGAAAAACTATATCTCAATATATTTGAGAAATATATAAAACCTATAATGGGGGGAATAGACAGTATAGTGTATAAACTGTTTGTGGAACATAGATAAAATTTTTGAAGATTTTGATTGGTCAATCTTTTGTTGTTACGTTTAATACTTGATCGTTTTTAGAACTGTAGAGTAGTTTCTTTTATAAGTCTATCGTTTATTCGTATACTTTTCCAAAGTGTAGTAAAAAGGGATCCTTTAATGATTAATTTTATTCTATAGTGATGGGTAGATCCGTCTACTGTGGTGGGAATACCGTCTTTCACTTCTCCTTGATTTTTCGGAGAACTACTTTCACTTTCTCCTCTCACTTTTTCAACCGAATTTCGAGTTGTAAGTCGTTTGCTTCTAGTACCGTAGACCAGGGTAGTGAAGTACTCTTTATCTACCCCTTTGTCACCTTTGTCACAGTCTGAAATAAAAACCCCCGAGGTTTTAGTGACGTCTACCACTAACGTTGGTACTTTAATTTTCTGTGAATGAGGAACCCTCCTTTCAACACTGGTTGGATCTGTCGTATAATTTTTCGTCTCTGTAATGAAACGGTTGTTTCAAGACAGATCAGTTTCGATACCAAAAAGGTCACCAGTACATACATACACTGTCAACCTGACACTTCTTTCGACTCACGACTTTTTAACTACGAAAACTTGACACCACAACCTCTTCTGAGAACTCTCAGGGAACCTGACTTTCCTCTAGGTTGGTCAGGTAAGATTTCCTCTGGTTAGGACGTAGAAGTAACCTTCCTGACTACGACTTTGAGATCATGAAACCGGTAGAGTACTCTGTTTAACTGAGTAACCTTCTCTGAGACTATGACTCTCCCTAACCTCCGTCCTCCTCTTCCCCTACTGTCTCCTACTCTACCGACCTACCGTAGTGACTGAGCTACCTGTACTCAAACTCACTTGGGGCCCTCAACCACTACCTGTCCCTTCGGACCACACGACGCTAAGTACCCCAGCGTTTCTCAGTCTGTGTTGATTCGTTGACTTGACTTGACTTCTTTTCTAGGACCTCTCTAATGGACTTTCCCTCAAGTTTGTAAACTCTTGATTCTCTCTCCCGTCGGTAAGCGTTCGTTCCTTTTCTCTAAAGTGGGAGACAAGGAGTTTTCTTATCTCTGGTAAGGACGTTCGTTCCTTTGACTTATCGAGTGTAGAATTGAAATCTGAACAGTCGAAGGTTTTGACACTCTTTTATTCAAAGATAATAAATGTAATGGATCAGACACCACAAAACAAGACCATCCGTCTAATTGATTCCGTAGTCTCATATGGTTCGTCCTTTTGAAATTTACCGATTTTTACACGAATGAATTCAACTCAAATTTTAACCATGTGAACACTCTATTACATTGAATACAATGTTACTTCTTCATTAGTTGAAGTTGTTGACTCTATCTCTTTCGTATAAACTAAGTAAGTATCCTGAGAATGTCTCGATTTGTATCAGTATGGTATACTAGTTGTTAGTGTGTGGATACATAAATGGATTTACTCAATTTTCGTCCACAGGTGTGTTGTTACACGTGTACTTACAAATATCGTTACCATAAGTATTAACGGTTTGTGACAATCGTAGGTTCTACAGAAAGTCGTAAATTTATCTATTTGACACAATATATACATGTTACTTGATAATAAGTCGTTTCTTTCTTTACTCGACTGTTCAGTATTTTGTGTACCTTTCAGACTTTACGTATAACAATAGATTTTCTCGGATTAGGTTTTTTTTTCGATATACAATATCCTGAAGTCAATATACTATAAAGTATTTTCTGTTTGATTTTGATTTCTATAATTTATAAAGACTCAGGTATGACTATTTAGTTACCAACTTTTTTAATTGTTTATCCACTCTTCATCTTCATAGAGTACTCCTCATCTTAAATTTTATCAAATACATCTATAATGTGGGATTTTCTGTCCCTCGTTTTTAGGGTGGAGGAATTCATACCCGACCTCTCTCGCTAAAGGTTTCTCATTTCGTACCTTTACCCTCTCCCCTCTCTTTATATTGAGTTGTAGTCTCTTTGAACCTTTTCTATGGTTGTCGGTCCACTGGGGCCAGTTATAGTACTCAGTTATCAGGACTAGTTGTCTCAATGGTTCCGGTTGTCAGTATTCAGTACAACTATAATACTTCACTACTTTTACTGTTAATCAAGACATTACAAGAGGGTTCATGTATTTGGGGTTCATTAGTAATCCTTTTCTTAGTTCAATTAAAGTTATCTTCCTGTAAGATGTTATGTATAGGTAATGAGGAATTTTGACAGTTCCTGTGTTTGTCTTTCTTTCAGACCCATTGAGAGTATCGGTCCTATCGGATTTCTCTATACTGTTGGGTTGTATAAAGACAGAAAGGTACAACAGACAATGTAAATTTTCTGTATTAACCCTGTTCACATGTACTAGTGCTCTTTAACCGGAACTTTACTAAAACTTCTTCTCTTAGGGTCCGTTTTGTTTGTACTTTTATGTTTTAGACATTTTATCCTTGATGAGAACGGTCAAGGTCCTCATTCTGTCTACGTTCATTCAGTAACTCTTAACGTATAAACTCCTCTAAGACTCAACTATTCGAGTCACTGTATCGACTAACAATCTTGTGTACCTTGAAACGTGTAGTGTCTTTTCACATGTTTCCTCAAGTTCTCTTCTGGTGATCTGAGGACATCTCTCTTACTTTTTATACTCGTCAAGTCTGTATCGTTGGTTTTTCACTTCCCACGATATATAGAATACTCATCAAACCAAAATAAGGTATCTTTAACATCTCATCTCTATTTACAAAAAAACAAACAAGAAAATTAAAAATAAAAATGAAATAAAATGAAATGTTATGACGTAACCAAAACGGTATGTAACTGTACTTAGGTGGTGCCCACATGTTATACAAAAACTTTCTATTGTAAATGTTCCCATTACTATCTTCTTCCATCTTTCTGTGTTACTTCCCTGGGGTTCATCTAATTTCTTTTATTTAAATAAAAGTATGGAGAGAGTTTAAAGAAAGGCGAAGACTTTTAAGGTAAAAAAATAAGAAGAATAATTTTATAAAGATCGAAGAAGTCCAATTAGACAAGACAATTGAGATCGATATTTATTGAGGGAGGAACTGTATTTTTATGAAATCGTGACTAGATACGTTAAACTTTAACTAACGAAGGATAAAATGATTATGTATAATACAGAAAGTTAAATCGACATTGAGTAACTTCCGTTCCAATAAAGACAGAAGGTTATAGTAGACAATGTAAATTTTCTGTGTTAACCCTGTTTATACATTAGCGATTACTTAAGGTTTAAATTTAAGAAGTTAGACCTGAAGAGGACCCCTGAGGTCTCGGTGTGGAACTAAAAACGTTATCAAGGGATTAACCAAAAGGATGAAAAACAAACGGATGCAAGTTATATAAGAACTATAGAGAATCTTACTGTGACAATTTATATTCGACTTAGGACAAAGAAAAGACAAGTAAAATCCCCAAAGAGTAGATTTAGTCTGATTGTCGGTTCCGACGTACTAAACGTTTTGGAAAATAGTGGACCTGGGACAATAGGGAACCACGATTAAAGACCAAGAGAAAAGACGAGTGAAACGAAAACAGTGAACCTGAAGACTGACAAAGATCTCATATGTCCTATCAGAGGAACTTGTGTCATACCAGAAACGAGAAATACATAGTACCAAATGACTAAATGGTCGAAGTAAAGAAATGAGTTCACAGTCGGAGAGTCACCTAGTAAAGATCGTTTGGGAGATGTTTTTTTTTTTTTTTTTTTTTTTTTTTTTTTTTNTTTTTTTTTTTTTTTTTTTTTTTTGGATTAAGAAAATAAAGATTATTAAAAGGAAAAGTATTTAAATCGTAAAAGGTTTCATAAAATATAATTACATAAGTAGAAAAATAAGTAATCCTCCTTTCGAGACATTCCAAACGTCATGTAAACCCCAACACCAAATCAGTGATTCAGCACAGGCTGAGAACACTGGGGTACCATAAATGTCAAGGATTTTCTAGGGGACCGTGTATTAGTCGGGAGTTTCCAGTGAACAATTTACTTTCTTATTTACTTAGTAACTCCTACCACACAACTCAAATAAATTTTGTCTCATTTACACTACAGGACTGTATAGAGCAAAGTCAATTGCGCTAGGTATTTTAATACCGTGATCGAATCAGTGATTATTTTATGAAATTACAATTAATACATTTGACTTACAAACAAACTTTCTCTTTAGAAAACAATATTTTTCGTTGAAAGACAAGTTTAAATTCATCGAAGTTCAAAGGTTTACTACTCTACACAGAAAAAGAACAAAAGACTTATTTTTAGGAAATGACTTTATATAGTGTCGTCCTCCTACCTAATCACGCCAATTTTCTTTTTTCCTCTTCGATGTTCTCTTTGTAAGTGAATAAAGAAAAATAACAACTGAGGTTGTATCGTCTTAGTAAAAAAGAGTAAAGGAGAGGAAAGATCGAACGGATTAAACGACTTCGGAGAAGTGAATGACTACAGAAGAACAGTTAGACTGTTTGACCGGGGGACGGATCTTTTGGAAGTGAGAAGTGTTCGTTAAAAAAAAAGAAAAAAGATGACGGTGGACTAAAAAAGGAATTGGTATTAAGGGAAGGGACTTCGAAATGTTACAGATTATGTAAGAAACAGTGTTAAGAGAAGTGTTAAGTCAGGTATGATGTGTCATGAAGTTACATTAGAAACATTTTGAGAGTGGATTATTTTGATGACTGGAGAACCTCTTCATAAAGAGAGAAAATGTACATTTTATAATTTAAACGAATCGAAAATTTTCGGTTAAGTATATACTGAAGTAGACAAACAAAAAGGGACTGGGTAGATTGGTATTAAGGGGTGGGACTTGACAAAAAAAATGGATAAAAAGGTAATATCAAATAATTATGAAACTAAGTTTGTACAGAATAAAATAATGTGTATAAATAAAGATAAAGACGGTAATATGTGTGTGTGTGTGTGTGTGTGTGTGTGTGTGTGTATATATATATATATATATATATATATAGACTTATGGAACTTATAAGATACTTTCCTGACTACGACCCTTCTTTCAACTTCTGTCCTCCTCTTACCCTGTCCTCTCCTTGCCAACCTAACGTAGTGACTGGGTTACCTGTACTCAAACTCGTTCGAGACCCTCAATCACTACCTGTCCCTCCGGACGGTACGACGTCAGGTACCCCAGTGTTTCTCACCCTGTACTGACTCACTGACTTCACTCGACTCTATATATCTTTTAGAACTTTCTTATGAAACTCAACGAAAGTAAAAACATGACAAAAACTAGTAACGCATTGATGAATTTTTATTTTATGTCAATGCAATCCTCGAAAGTTAAATATTTTTTTATTATCTATGCTAATTCGATCTCTGTGTTGTAAAACATGCACAATTTACAATTGACTAATTACGGTCGTATTGTCAATTAAAATTTTAATCCACATACGAACGTAAAGTTGAATACAGTAGGAATAGGAATCAAAGGGGTACACATATTTTCTTTCTTTTTTAATCCTCTCTTTCTTTTTTTTTCTGTTCTTTCTTCCTTCGTTCCTTTTTTCTCTCTTTTCCTTCTTTCTTTCGGTCGTTTCCTTCTTCACTTTCTCTCTTTTCGTTTTATTTATCGATAATTTATCTGTTTCTGATAGACTTTTTCTTGAAATTTTTAAGTATCAAAACGTAAAATGGTTCTACTTAAAAGGTTAGTAAACGAAAACATCAGAGTGACCTAAGAAAACTACAGACGAGCAAAAGAGTTTAAACTCTATAGTCGTAAAGTAAAATAGAATCGATATTTTATTTCGTCAAGAACAATAAATTCGAAAACAATCGATCGGGGAAACGGACGAGAATTGTATCACTTTACTCTCTCTTGTTACCGTCGTAAAGGACCTTATGAGAAAGGTGTAAGAAACAAGTACCATCTCTCCACTTTTTTATGGAAGGGTGTACCTCTTGTTTATGTTTCTTCGTTCTGGGAGATACGTTACGACCGTCATATGAAGGGAGTGAGTACGTACTTGTGACAAACTATCTTTACCATATTGTCGTATAACTAGTCTTACTGGTTCCATAAATAGTCATAAAGGTCTTCAGAATGTATTCTCCAGACAGGATATCTAAATAGACTTTAAAATAGTGTTCTATATATTATTTATTGTACATGTAATTACTGTAACGTTGTAAAAACATTATCCTGACATAATCTCAATTTTGTTCTCGGGTAATTATCCCCTCCCTCCTTAATTGATACTAAAATAGAAACGTTACTTTATTTTACATTCCTTCTGTTTTTCTACTGGATACCTTACCTTCTTTTATAAACGTTTACTATGATGTCTATTCCCCCATTATATGTTTTATTTACTTGTCAAGGATATTCAGTTATAACTTTTGTAGGTTTGACAAGTTAATTATTTACCCTCTTACGGATTTGTCTGTAAAAAAGGTTTCGTCTGCGTGTACACTGTATACCGATTGTCCAATTACTTCTCTACAAGTCATGGTAACTAGTAGTCTCTTTACGTTTAACTTAGGTATAACTCTATGGTGGAATGTGAACAGTTTTACAGATAGTAGTTTTAAAGATGTTTATTGTTTACAACCACTCCTACATCTCTTTTCTTCGGGACCGTGTGACAACCACCCTTACACTCAACCACTTCGATGAGACATTTTGTTATACCTCCAAGGAGTCTTTTGATTTTTTTTTTTTTTTTTTTATCTTGATCGTACACGTTCTCACGAGCCAGTGAATTAGAACGGACTTACAACTGAGACACTCGGGTGGTCCGAGGAGACAGATACCTTAAAAGGTCCGTTCTTATGACCTTTGACTTGAACTTTCAACGAGTCAGTGCAGACTGAGAAACACCGGAGTACCTGATAAGTCACATACTTTAAGAGGTTCGGTCTTATAACCTCACCCATCGGAAAGGGAAGAGATTCCTTAGAAGGGTTGGGTCCCTAGTTTGGGTCCAGAGAACGTAACGTCCGTTTAAGAAACGGTCGACTCAGTGTTCCCTTCGGGTTCTTATGACCTCACCCATCGATTTGGGAAGAGGTCGCTTAGAAGGACTGGGTCCTTAACTTACCCCCAGAGGACTTAACGTCCACCTAAGAAATGATCGACTCGATGACCTCTTTGGTTCTTGATGGTATAATAGGGTGTTCTTCGGGTTCTTATGACCTCACCCATTGGATAGGGAAGAGGTACCCTAGAAGGGTTAGGTCCTTAGCTTGGCCCCAGAGGTCGTAACGTCCGCTTAAGAAATGGTTCACTGGATAGTCCCTTCGACCTTACCCAACGTTAAAGGAGGAGGTCCCTTAGAAGGGTGAGTCCCTAGTTTAGACACAGAGAATATAACGTCCGTCTAAGAAATGATTTCTCTGTGGTCCTCGGGTAAGGGGTGAGGAGGTGATGGTCTTGATCACATACTTGATCGTATGCTAAGTCGTCAAGATGGTTACCCATATACGTACTTCTTTTACTTTCGTGATTAAACTTTTGTATTTATATAGGCTATATATATCGTGTAAAATTTTATTATCGGTTATATACCATCTTTAGAATTCACATATAGTTCACTACTTACCTATTTCTCGTACCTAAGTCAGTAAAGTCAAGTCAAGTCAGCGAGTCAACACAGACTGAGAAACGCTGGGGTACTTAGCGTCGTGCGGTCTGGAGGGACAGGTAGTGGTAGAGGGCCTCAAGTGAGTCTAAGTGTAGGTAGCTCAGTCACTACGGTAGGTCGGTAGAGTAGGAGACAGTAGGGGAAGAGGAGGACGGGGATTAGGGAGGGTTGTAGTCTCAGAAAAGGTTATTCAGTTGAGAAGGGTACTCTACCGGTTTCATGACCTCAAAGTCGAAATCGTAGTAAGGAAGGTTTCTTTAGGGTTCCGACTAAAGGAAGTCTTCCCTGACCAACCTCGAGGAACGTCAGGTTCCCTGAGAGTTCTCGGAAGAGGTTGTGGTGTCAAGTTTTCGTAGTTAAGAAGTCACGAGTCGGAAGAAGTGTCAGGTTGAGAGTGTAGGTATGTACTGGTGTCCTTTTTGGTATCGGAACTGATCTACCTGGAATCAGCCGTTTCATTACAGAGACGAAAACTTATACGATAGATCCAACCAGTATTGAAAAGAATTTTCCTCATTTACAGAAAAGTAAAGTACCGACGTCAGTGGTAGACGTCACTAAAACCTCGGGTCTTTTTATTTCAGACTGTGACAAAGGTGACAAAGGGGTACATAAAGGGTATTTCACTACCCTGGCCTACGGTACTAGAAGTAAAAGACTTACAACTCGAAATTCGGTTGAAAAAACGAGAGGAGAAAGTGAAAGTAGTTCTCCGAAAAATTAAGGAGAAGTGAAAGACGGTATTCCCACCATAGTGGACAAATAGACTCCAATAAATATAAAGAGGGTGGTTAGAACTAAGGTCGAACACTAAGAAGGTCAGGTCGAAAAGAGTACTACATGAGACGTATCTTCAATTTATTCGTCCCACGGTTATCTGTCGGAGCTACATGAGCAAAAGGATAAACCTTGGTCAGACAACAAGGTACAGGTCAAGATAGACAACGAAGGACGTATGTCTACAGAGTTCTCCGTCCAGTCCACCAGACCATAAGAGTAGAGAGAGTCTTAGAAGGTGTCAAATAACACTAGGTGTGTCAGTTTCCGAAACCGTATCAGTTATTTCGTCTTTATCTACAAAAAGACCTTGAGAGAACGAAAAAGGTACTAGGTCACCTACAACCGTTAAACTAGAGACCAAGGAGACGGAAAAGATTTTGGTCGAACTTGTAGTCCTTCAAGTGCCAAGTGCATAACGACTTCGGACCGAACCTCTTAAAACTCGTAATGAAACGATCGAACACTCCACTCACGTTGATACGTAATCAAACTCGTAAGAAACCGTTACTTTATAATAAGTCGGTATTGTTTACTGTAAGACAGTAAACGTTACTACATCTACCTAGATCTCCTATGTTACGAATCACTTTATTTAGAATATCTCCTTGATGATATAAAATAGTGAATATACACTTTAGATTATTTATTTTATTCGTTTACATATTTTGTTTTGTCTTTGTCTGAGTATCTGTATCTTTTGGTAGATCACTAACGGTGACCCCTCTCTTTTCGTCCATCCCTGTTCTATCGTCATACCCTAATTCTCTGTGATGACACTTATTTAGTCGTTGTTTGTATATAGTATATCATGACTCTTAATGTCGGTAATAGGACATTAATTTACCTCATATAAGATTTTTTTACTTAGTGATATAATATATGTACTTTGATTTTATTATAAAATTTAGTTAATACGAAATCATTTTTGTACATGACCGTGTATTTATATAAGATTTTTCTATGTTTTATTGGATTATACTAAAGAACATTTGTTATTTAGTGGATAACTCTCAATTTATCTTTCATATACGTACGTCGAAATAATGTAACTTAGTTTAGTTTTGGGATGTGGAATTATATAAAATCTAAGTGTCTTCATTTGTCCTTAATAAGAAGTGAACTTTCGTACGTAATAATTTAAAGTCTCGGATCCAAGGTTTTAGTTCATCTCTACAACGTACTGACGAAATCGTTTTGTATGATTCAACAAGAAAAGGGCTCCTATAAATATACCTTTGATCGTACAAACAGAAGTAAAAATAAATAGGTTTATTACTATAGTTAGAAGATGTAATTTTAAGACTTTCTTTAAACCGAAACTCCTTTTCTTTGAAAACGTATAGTTTAAATTGCTACTAGATTAAAATTTTGTGTCTGGAGTCTTAAGATATTAACATATACTGAAAATTATACGGATTTGTGAAGTTTAAAGGTTGGTAATGTCGTTTTAGGTGACTGTGGTGAAAATAAACAAAGAGGTGAACCGACGTGAGGGCGAGAAGGGTAGAAGTCGTCTTTCGGGCAGTCGGTTCCCCTTCGGGACGGGGTCGACGGCTGACCATATACGGAGTAGTGTCGGACTACGACTAAGAAGAGAGACTCCTTGACCTTCGTGAGGAAGTTCGACGACCATTCGAAGTCACCTCTCCTCCATTAACTTGTCTGACAGGAAATCTTGACCGGTCTAAAGTCACAGGTATTACTTTTTGTCTGAAGTACTTCCAAAAATAAAAAACAAACAAACAAAATAGGAGAAATGAGAAATTACCAGACAAGAAAGTTAACTTTCAACGGGATAGAACCAAGGTACCCAGAATAAAAATAAGATCAAGTTCTACATATCGGAATTCGTGTTAACGGTAGACTGATACAGACATTAGACATAACCCATCAGTAAGTGAAGGGTTTTCTGTAGTCCTTCTATAAGAGAACTGTCAAGGGTCCACCGGATCACTCTGAGAGAAATATCTTATCCTACAACAGGTCACGGTTCATAAGGAGACAGAGTCTTTTCCAGTCCGGTGAGACATAGTTTTCCCTGTTGTTAAATTAAGTTAAAAGTAGACGAAAAAACTAATTCAAGAGACCACACGTATTCTTCGTCTCCCTCACTAAAGTCGAACAAATACGAACTCGTTGTAACACTTTACTTCCTTCATGATATGACCCTCAGTCTTTTAAACGTGTTACAAAAAAGTAGACAGAGAACAACCGACTAGTACGAGAGTGTAACCCGGAGTCAACGGAGGAACCATTTCACGTCACTATTATTATAAATGGGTGGATTTCGCTCCGAACATAATGATATACTCCAAGAAACGTTTAGATCCAAGATCAGTGTCATTTTTAATTTGTTCGAGTGGACTTTAAAGGCCAAGGGTTTTCTCCGGGGATACGATTATTGTCCGTCTTGTTTTTATAAGGTTCATTTTACGAGTGGTGGGTCTCATCACTGTCCTTGGTTAGACAACTCAGAAATGAAAAATAGGTCGGGATACTTCCACCACTTACTTTATGACTTGTTTTAGTCGTAGAGATTGGAGTGTCTCTAATGAATCTTTATTTCTCACTTTGTGATCCCCAACACTAACTAATCTTATGGTACACGATACGGTTCGAGAAATACAAATTCCCAAGAGTGGACACTTGTTAATGAACAAGATAGTTGTCATAATCTTATTTACCTACCAGAATCGTTTTGAAAGGACGACGGAGTCTTAACCGTAGTTTTCGAAATAGATTACCATACCTCCGTATTTCTAAAGATGAACGTAAGGTTCAAGTCTCTTGAAGGTCTACATGAAAGGTTCATTTCTCCATGTTTCCTCTTTCTCTCTTACAGTTAATTAGTTAAATGTCCTTTTCCCTAAGTTTAGGACCCTTTCGTAAGATAAGGACCTTCTAGTTGACAAGGAATAAGGAAAGTTTATAGAAAAGTCGGAAGTAAAGGAACCCCTCCAACATCCGAGACCTGACGGAAAGATATGATCTGTCGTCACATGTCTTAAGACACTACGATTCCGTTCGAGTGAATCGATGAGGGTGGAAGGGATTCTATACAATGTCTGTTGAAGGTCTAAGGGGTTTGGTGGGAGTTACTTGATCACGGTGTGGGTGATGAGTCTAAGTCCTTGTTTGGAGTCCTACTTTTTCCAGTAATGCGTTGAACACGAAGATAAAGGACTGTTAGAGAAAGTCCGTGATTTTGTTAAAAATCTGTTCACTTTTATTGACCAGACTGACATGTACGATAGGGAGAGACGTGAATTCGGGTCTTTATTTTACAGAAGAAGGAGAAATCTCAAGTTGATCGAGAAAAACAGATATCGTGTTACTGACAGTAATAACGTCCGTCTTAAGATTTGCAAGTCAGATGAGAGGTCCCTCTAATGAGACGTAATAAGTTCGCCTCGGTGCGATAGTGTAATCGAGAATCGTCGTCTTCTCTTTCCTTGTCCCCACTCGGTCTCTCTACTTCGTCTTGTCTTCCCTCCTCTCAAAACTTCGAACTTTGTCAGGTTTGAGTGACGACGACCTTTCTCCAGTACACCTTTCGTGCCCCTTCTTTCACCTGAGAGATACTCTTTTCTGGTAAACAATTGTCGGTTGTTCCTTTACCCCTAGAGTCCATATGTCGATGTATCTGGACCTGAGACGGATTTATTCAGACCTTAACCTAAATAACCTGCGGTTTCGTAGGTCATTTCTTGCTCAGAACGGTTATAAAACTAAAATCAGGATATTCTAGGTATATTTACCTGGATGTTTTTGACACTCTATTATTCAGACACAACAAAATTTGACAATTTAAAACCTATTAGACAGCACTGTTGTCATCTTTTGTTTATATCCGTAAAGGAGGAGGATGACATTCCATGTAAACGGAAGGACAGGGTCTCCCTTTTGGCGTCTTCCTTACATCCTTCGAGTCAGTCGCTTTCCTCGTTTGTCTAACTACCCTCAGTTTTATAATAAGTAAAGTATGAAAATTTGAACTATAAACATACTATAAGATATTAATCTAATATTTCCGAAACGGTATGGAATGTGTGTTTTATTATAGATTTTATGCACACACATATTCTCTCTTAATAAACCTAATTATCAAGAAGTATATAAGTATAAGTAAAAACTTCACTTAACTTGAAGTATTACAATCTTATCCCTTTTCCTCAGGTTTTACCACCACTGACTTTCTGTTTCTTCCCTTTTCAAACGTTTTTGTCTTGTTTCCTTCTAGGCTTCTGGTCTCCTCACTCCTGGAGTCCACTTTGTTTGTCGCGAGGACCGATCGGGTTAAATGTATCCCGTCCGGGACCCCCCTCCTCTGTTTACGAATTTTCCTCCTTTGGATCTTCCTAACTCCGGAGAGAGGATGAGTAGAAAACCCTGGTGGAGTGAGGAGCTCCCACATGATAAGAAACAAAAAGGATTATTTTGACTCGACATTATGACTCAGTAAGTAGTGAAGTTTAAAAACGACACCGTTTTGTCTTGACCCCTTCAATGTTAGAGGGGACTGTAGATATCACGGTAAAGAGTCTAAATTGGACCGACTTTGTTGGAGCCGAACCAGGGACACTCTGTCTCCGGTTCGTGTTGTCTTTGGGTTGAACCACTTTCGAAGGTACCACCTTCGACTTGTACTTCTTTTGGGTCGCGTCCCCTTCACTGTTCTTCCGGTGGTACGGTCTTTAGCCCTGTCGTTTTATGTTTGAGCCGTCTTTCGAGTGTGTCGCGTCAGAGTCTAAGGTCTTCTGGAAACCAATTCCATCCTCAATGAACGAGTATACCGACCTGCCTGTATACCGATTGTTTTAGAATTGAGGAAATGTTAGAGTAAAGAACAAAGGAGTTTGTGACACGTTTGTCTACTCACCGTCACCCACAGGGTCCCACAGGGCTTCCGAGATGATAGACGACACAAAATCATCGACAACGGGTTCACCCACCCCAAAAAAAAACGGGAATTAGAAGAAACACGGTTCGTAGTCTGGTTAATTTTAACACCCGTGTCCAGCCCGTAAATCGTCAAAAAGGTCGTCCTATGCTCCCCCTAAGGAACCGTGCAAAAAGGTGACGAAAAAGGAAGGCAGGAAGTCGAGGAGAGAGGTAGATACGGTGACGAATGTTTCATAACCCGTCCAGTGGTAGAAAGGTAAAGACTTTCAATACAAACTTTGGCAAATGGATTCTAACCCTGAGTTTGGACACACCGTCCCTAAGACACGATGTGGATCAGTGAGTCAGTATAGGTCAACCCTGGACTCGGACCAATTTTGGGTGTCATGGTCCAAAATCCTGGATTGTTTCGAGTCCGAGAACTACAGAGTAACGTTTTTTAAGTCACTCTGTGTCACTATCCATTCTCCACCTAAACAAGTCTAAATCTCTCTCCGTGTGACATCTAGGTTGGTCAGGTAAGATTTCCTCTAGCCAGGACCCACAAGAAACCTTCCTTACTGCGATTTCGACTTTGAAGTTATGAAACCGGTGGAGTACACTTCTCAACTGAGTAACCTTTTCTGAGACTACGACCCTCCCTAACCCCCGTCCTCCTCTTCCCCTGCTGTCTCCTGCTCTGCCGACCTACCGTAGTGGCTGAGCTACCTGCACTCAAACTCACTAGAGACCCTCAACCACTATCTGTCCCTCCGGACCGTACGACGTTAAGTACCCCAGCGTTTCAGCATGTGTTGACTCGTTGACTTGACTTGACTGTGAGGTATCCCACACCCGGTAACGTCTCGTCACCTGTACCTTACACCACGATTACGTACACTCCTAGTAAGGTTGTTATAAACTGAACAGTAGAACCTGGGTAAACTAAAATTATCCAAATACAAAACGGGAACCCGATACAGTAAGAAAGTTTTGGGACGGGGGAAGGGAGGACAAAGTATGAGAAAAGGACTCGGGGTAGGTTCGGGTGTTACAACGGAGATGTTGGAAGACCTCCCTGTTGGTCTTTTAACGACCGGGAACCCTCTCTTTATAACACATTATAGGTTAGAGAGATCTGTAAGTCCGGAAGTAGAAGGTGCAAAGGATGTTGTACACGTAACCCTGTAGAGAGTCACTTGGACGATCCTGTCCACTCTCTGTGCGTCACGGACGATCTTCAGGTAGACCACCGTAGGGAAGTCCTCGACAACCCGATGGTCCCTATTACAAATAGTGAAAGTCTCAATCGGGACGTCCGACAAACCCGGGTTTGGGAACGGTAAGGAGAGGATTTCAACGTTTGTATGGGGGTCTAGTTTAGAGTTGAGGTGAAAATATCTTGTAGATCAGACAACGGAGAATAGTTAAACAAGAAATCGGTGAATGATTGAGGACGTTTGTCCTGGGACGGGGGAACATCCGTTACAGTGAGGTGGGGTGAATAACAATAATTTTATGAGGATTTCGGGGATCGTCCTGGTCTATTAGACGAGGAAACAGTAACGAAAACAATAATGGATTTCACCCAGATACTGTTACTCTACAAATGGTAACCTCTGTAGGATTCGACGAGGATACTTTCTGATCACCTCCTTTAGTTACTGAACTTAAGGGAGTCTTGTTGTTCTCTTATTCCGAATACCAACAAAGTGGTCCAAGGGTCAGAGTCCGGTGTCCGAACCTAACGAAATGTAGTCCCACACATAAGGGTAGGCGTCACCTGTTTGGACGTTACTCACTTCTAATACTATGGAATTAGGATAGGTCGTGACCAGTGTCACCTCTGGAACCCCTACGGGTCGAGGTCGGACCCCGGGGTCCACCAGCTGTAAGGAGTTGGACGGATCCCGAGACCAAGAACCTTCCAACAGTACGGAGTTGGACGAACCTCTAGACGGTCAGGTCCCCAGGGTCCTACAACTGTATGGAGCTGCACGAGTCCCTAAACTAGAGGTCCTCCGACAGTACGGACTCGGACGACCCCTAGACGTGGGACCAGACCCCCGCGGAACGAAAGTCCAACGTTATCATGACCCATCCTATTCGAAGTCTTTCTAAGTGGGGATTCGTCAAGATGGGTACTTTTATCTTCCTTCGGATAATCGACACTTTGATACGGACCAGAGTCGTTATTGAGTCCTCAGGTTGATCTTGGGGTAACGGAAAGACCTTTCCGATTTTCAGGGAGATTTTCAAATGGTTAGACCTGAATCTGAGAATACTCTCTGACCACCGAAATTTCCTGTTTAAGGACAGGGTCACACGTAGTCCGTAGTCCTATTTCAATGTTGTCGATGACGTCGTCCTAGGACAACGGACAAATCTACTCTATCAGGTCTGTCGGTGGTTATGGAAAATCTTGTCTTGTCCTCTCCCTCCGGTTCCGGTTCTTTCCCTCTTTTCCTTTCTCTATTCCGTACCGGTTTACGACCGACGGGAGGTCCCTTCGGGATACCGTTTGGGGTTCAGGAACTTCCTGTTCCGTACTCTATTTACGGATTAGACATCTTTCCACCCCGTAACCCGGTTTCTCACAGGTTTGGGACCGTTCAGAGAATTTTACCGTACGTTGTTTACGGTAGTTAACCCTATAACCTAACGTGAGACGGGAACCCAGGGTTCTCGGAATTCCATTTCGTAGTTCGGAAAGGAGTGCTACCAAGTTGTCATGACTCCGTCGGGTGAGGTTGGTCGGGTGCACAGTGTCTATTGGTAGTGCCCCGACCTCGGTTCCCACGTTGACCTACACCGTCCATCTAGACTCTTAAAGAACCGACTGTGTTCACGATGGATGAGACAAGACTGGAGGATGAGGTCTTAGAAGAAGGTTTGAACATTATAAAACCCACGATGTCGTTTTTATTACTGTTTTCTAAGTGGATTCGTGAACACCGTGGACGTTGAGGGAATAACCCTTTTATAGAAAGGACGGAAGTTTTAGAATATCGATAACGACAGGACTATTTTCTACGGAATTTTGTGAGAGAACCCCGTTTAATTGATAAAAATGATCGGTGGTTCACTTTATTGAGGACTTACCCTCTCCAGTAAATACCTACAGACTAGTTTCTTAGGAGTCTATAGTTCATCACGACTACCTTTTAGGTCCGGACTGATATAGTGGAACACTCAAAGAATTGGGTCGGTGGAGAACGGATGAGGGTTCCCGAGAGAGGGGAAAGTGAGAACGGATATTTGGAACCTGGTGACCTGTTTTGGGACTCTCCCTAACAGTCTAGGAGACTGGTTAGGACTCTTTTAGGCCATGTGACTACCTTCGTCGAAACAGAATCTACTTTTTCTTCTCGGCCTATACGTGATCAGAGGTTAAAACTCTAACATCTCCGATTTGCAAACGGTGGTCCATGAAGGCGGGTTAATCGACTCGAGTATCGGGACTGAACTCGAAATCTCAACCCTTTTCCTTTTTCTAATCGGTAAATGTGACTGAGGTTCATACGGAAAGACCACGATGTATGTGTACGTCGATAAACCTTTCTTTCTCCGGTGAACTAGTGGATTCCTAGAGTTTCGTTTATACCACTAGTTTATGAATCCGAGAACCTCCGTTAGGTTGACGGGTGACTCCAAAGTCAGAGGGTGACATTTCCTGTAGTTTTTCCCTCGTGTCTTCATCGTGTTCCCTTGGTTCGTCAACTAGTCTGTCGATTCTCTCGTCGTAATCTCTTGTTACTGGATTGTCCCTAACGGTGGAAACAAGGTGTCTGCTTAAACGGTCTTTGAGGAGGTATATGACTTCTACTCTGAGAATTTCGATTCTCACTCCCGAAAGTTCTTCTAGTATACCCCATCAAGGTCTTCCTCCCTGAGGAAAAAGACGGACCCTTGGAGGTTACCTTCAACCAATTGAGAAATGAACGGTGGTGAGTAAATCCCCTTTTCCGGGAGGTTTATAATAATCTTTCCAAGAAGTCTCCTTGTCCGGAGGTTGCTGATATACCATTCGCCAGAGGAAAACAGGATGAACGGTCAATTTGTTGGGGTTCCACGAGCTTCTGGGGTCGACCGGGTCGGGTAGGTTTCTGCACCCTAGTTGGGTCCTCTCCTGACAGTCTACCTGAAGTGGGTCTACGGTCAAAGAGTTCCCATATTTATTGATAATCAGTACTATCTAACTAAGTGTCATACCTAACTTTCGAAAGGGTGGGTCTGACTCTTCCGACTCCTCCACATTTTTTTTGATGTGGTACTTTAGTAAGACTCTGAACCAGACGGGTCCAGTAATGTTTCACTGTTACCATGTAGTAAATGAAGATTCCAGTGGGTTCCCCACAGATTTCGTAACCCGTAATGAATAATAAAGGTAACACGGACCTCCGGAGTCAGAAGTCCTATCTTTCTCGGTTGGTTAAGAATTTTAGTCGTTATTCTTTCTTGGGTTACTCTTTCTGGAGACACCCTACCTTCCTCCGAAATGGTTATCGAGAGGAGGTGTGGGTATAACAGGGATTCTTTGTCCAACAAGAATCAGGAATACTCTGAAACTCTGAAAAACAAATACAGTCAATGGAGAAGGAAGTAGTTATTCGAGTCAGGGAGAACAGAATACGGTACCGGTAACCCGTTAAGGTTGTCCTATATGCGAACACCCAACAGTTGGTCCTGGGTCCGCTAACAATTCTCGGTAGTGATATACGAGGTCTCTGAGTTCAGGATCGATTTCAGACCTTTCTATCCAGGGGTTTCCGAGTTGAGATCGGGTGTACCTTCCCGGGATGGGACATTATGAAAGATGGGGGTGTCGTCAGTTCCATAGTGCTGTGTTGAGGACCTAAGTGATGAGTGATCAGTTTATCACCTTTTTTTTATTCTCCTGTGAGTTATGTGGGCACTCGGGGACTCTCTAGAGTCTATGGATAAGTCCTGATGTTTACTCACAGTAAGATTACTTGTGGGGGTTTTAATTCAAAGACTCCTTTTCTAAAGAGTCCTGTCGAGATTTCTCGGTGGTGTCGAACCGTCCCTAACATGAAGTTTTTTATGTCCAACATGAAGTTTTATCTAGAGGACTAGGGATTTGTTCCTCCCAGAACTCGGTACAATTTACTCTCCACAACAAGGACCCAATTTCTTTGTTGATTCAATTTCTTTCGGAGTACTAGAGTTCCTTTTGTAAATCTAGGATGACCTAGAGTTTCTTGCTTGACCTCTCAATAGTCCCACCGATATTAGAAAGAAACCCCCTAGGAAGAGGACCGATCCCCCTTAAACCTCAACCGATCTGTATTGAAACGACTGATTCCAGGTAGATCAGTTCCGATACCAAAAAGGTCATCAGTACATACCTACACTGTCAACCTGACACTTCTTCCGACTCACGGTTTCTTAACTACGAAAACTAGACACCACAACCTCTTCTGAGAACTCTCAGGGAACCTGACGTTCCTCTAGGTTAGTTAGGTAAGACTTCCTCTAGTTGGGACCCTAAAGGAACCTTCCTTACTACGATTTTAACTTTGAGGTCATGAAACCGGTGGAGTACGTTTGTCAACTGAGTAACCTTTTCTGAAACTACGACCCTCCCTAACCCCAGTCCTCTTCTTCCCTTACTGTCTCCTACTCTACCGACTTACCGTAGTGACTGAGTTACCTGCGCTCAGACTCACTTGAGGTCCTCAACCACTACCTGTCCCTCGGGACCGCACGACTCTAAGTACCCCAGTGTTTCTCAGCCTGTGCTGACTCGCTGACTTGACTTGACTTGACTTGACTTACGGGGATGATTAGGAACAATAGTGGTATAACTACGACGATTACTAACGAGGTACATAATAGATAGTAGATCGAGAAAAACAGAGACGAGTCCAGTTGTTCGATGTTGTACGTCACGGTCAAATTGTTCCTATATATCTTGATGGAGGTTGGTGTCTTTTAGTGAGTGGGAATCTACCTGTGGAGATATTCCTGAGACTCCGAACTCTGATCGTTCACCCCTTGCGGGTTACGGGGAGTGACAGAGTTGAGTCCCCTTTCATGGGACTCTCTGAAACTACGGGGATAAGGGTTTCTTAACCCGGATGGTAGATAACTCCCCCCTGACAATCCATCAAACTTATCTTTTTCCCTCAGGTTTTACCGTCACCGATTTTCTGTTTCTTCCCTTTTCGGACGTTTTTATCTTGTTTCCTTTTAGACTCCTGTTTGTCGGGAGGACCGATCGGGTTAAATGTATCTCGTCCGAGTCCCCCTTCCTTTGTATCTTCCTAACTCCGGAGAGAAGGGAAATAGAAAGCCCAAGCCGGCAGGAGTGAGGAGGTCCCACGTGATAGAAAACAAAAAGGATTATTTTGACTCAACATTGTGGTTAAGTAGGTAGCGAAGTTTAAAAACGACGTCGCTCTGTCTTGACTCCTCTAATGTTTGAGGGGACTGTTATATAAGTGATAAGAAAGTTTGGAGTCATTTTGTAGTACTTAGGAATACACACTTCATATATATTTCTTTGACTCGGAGTTTTTTAAAATCCCGAGACGGATTACAGTTATTTTGTTTTAAAACTGATGTTTTATCTCGGTTGAGGTCCCTTTACTTTACAGATTTTAATAACTTGTACGTTTTTATTGGACTCTAGTAGTCTAGAACTTCCCCACCCCCCTTTGTTGATCTTCTATCAAACCGGTCTACATTTTTGTGGTATCCTCGTCAAACACAGAGTGTAAACTGTTCTATTCTTGTCTCCTTAAAAGGCAATTATCTGAATTCAACAGAATAATAATAAAGTTTTACTCCGTAAAGGTATTGTTCCTAGTTTCACTGTCTTATCTCACTTCATCTGGTGATATCGTACGTGAGTTATTTATAATTCGTATTAATGTGACGTGTCAGTAGTCAACTTGTTGAGTAGACTTATCGTAAATTTGAATTTTTTTTGGTTGTTTTGTTTGTGACAAGAAGAACAGTATTAAAATGATCAAA
Source organism: Capra ibex (assembly GCA_006410555.1). Taxonomy (NCBI): domain Eukaryota; kingdom Metazoa; phylum Chordata; class Mammalia; order Artiodactyla; family Bovidae; genus Capra; species Capra ibex. The sequence goes on along the minus strand of SJYO01018757.1, from coordinate 2,543,677 downwards.
CCCCACTCCTCATTTTTGTCCTGATCAGATCTAGATCATCCCGAGAACATGTCCTCCTTCCAGGATATTATGGTAGACATGTTAGTGTGTACGAAGAAGATTTCCTCGGTTTCTCTTTGTTTCCTTTTGCTAAATCATAATCGACTTCTTAATATCGGGGGGTGTGTTACCCCGGTTATCTAAGACATGGTGGTTGCACCTCAACGGTAAAAGTTGAGAGAAAAGACACGTAGAAGAGTTGATATCTCCATTCACCTTCTTCTCCAGGTCCCTTTTCTTGTCTAAAATAGAGATAGGTTGGGTTTGAGTACCTTCCTCGATATTCCGATTTGATTTAGACTCTTCCTTATCCTAAAACTTAGTTTATCAACTAACTTTTATAAATTTTACTAACTTTAAGTACCTGAGTTTACTCTTCGTTAATATCATTAATTGATGTGTCACCCTTCCCTCTACAGTTTCAAACATCGTTCATAATCTTTTTTATTCTTACAAAAGATGAACATGAAATTACTAAAAGTTAAGTAACCCGTTTGATTAGAGTATAATGTAACAAATATAGTTATAGATACATAGATTATGTACGTTAAAATTCAAATCCACATAGGATTATTTTGTCGATGTTTTTTAAAATTTTAAATAACTTTACGAGAAGTAATTTGAGTACAGACACGTCCCGTTATTAATTAAATAACTTGTGAATGATACTCATCCTGTCACAAGATTTATAAAATGTACATTGAAATTAGTTTAATAGTTTTGATGAATTACCGAAACCATTTTGTTCTGTTAACTATGTATCGTTCAAATTTATGACACGTGTCGAGTTTTAACAATTCATGGCCTCGATACTAAACTTGTGTTTCAACTTTCGACCTCAAAAACACGGTTTAAAGGACTAATACCCTTTTTCGTGTTTTCCAAGTTTTGTCTTTAAGTGTCAAATGAGGTTTGACAAAGTTTCGATCTTCCCATTCAGTATCTATCACTTTCTTAATTGGATGAAGGAGTTTGTTATAAATAAACTGTTAAGGAACTAAGTTAAAGTGACCGAACTGTTTGTATTATTTGTTTAATTTTCCTAACGTAGAAGTATAGTAAAGGATAAGACTTTTGTTAAGTAAAAGTTTTTAGAGAAACTCCAATGAAGAAAAAGAAAGAGAGAAAATAAGAAGATCTTTAGAATGATTTATGTACAACCTCTGGATGGAAACTAAAAAACACGGAACTAACGAAAATGATACGTCAGACAGAGTAATGTAACGGAAGATCCTCTAATATCATTATATTGTCTATGTGACTTTAACTAAATAATGCATAAAACCATGGTACATGACGTCAACTGTAAAATGGGTAAACGTAAGTGTTGTTGTGATTCTACGTTTTTAACAATAGTAAAGGTAAACTTTCTATCAGGTTCTTATTACCCCTCCAATCTCTTAGTTCGGTTAAGTCAAACTGGTGTTCCGGACGTCACAGTCGAGGACGGAAATAATGACCAAAGACAAGTAAGTAAAAAAAATCGTTCTAAATCGTATGAGAAATAGTAAGAATAGATTTAAAAATTTTTAAATCAAAGTTTCCACTATAAGTAGTTAAGGTTCTAAAGGTACACTAGAAGAACTAGAGAGACATGTGTTTTGTGGGATGAACAAAAAGCTTTGAATTAATTTGTAGATGTAAAACTCCCAAATTCAAACACAACAACACTTTCAACGAATCAACATAGGCTAAGACACGTTGGGGTCCCTGACAGTGGAAGGTCCGAGGAAACAGGTACTTTGAGATGTCTGTTCTTATACCACACCCAACGGTAAGGGAAAAGGTCCCTTAGAAGGACTGAGTCACTAGTTTGGACCCAGAGGACGTGACGTCCTTCTAAGAAATGGTAGACTCGGTGGTCCTTCGGGGTTAATTTGGAAATAGAAAACTCCCAAATTCCAATGAATAATGTTTTATGACAATTTGTTAGTAAACTAGAGATAAAGGACACTACATTTCAAAGGAAGGACAACTTAGAAAGTTTATAGTTTTTAAGAGATGTCTGACGTAGAGTGTAAGAAATGATCTCCTTATGAAATAGTAGTCGGAGTTATTCTCAAGATTATTATATTCTTCGTCCCTAGTATGACAATCCGAGAAACCGTCTGGAATCGGAGACGTCTACTCGTCAGAACTGGAATGTGAGTGTACATTGTGTCTGGTTTAAGAATAGTAAACACTGTCGTAAATGAAAAAGGAGACTTATAAGTTTCACCGTGTACTACCAAAGTAGTGTTCAACTCTCGTTTACATTAATCGTGTGTAACCATAAAGGGATCCAAGGTCTCTAGTATATCCTTCGGACCAGACGAGCGAAGTGAAGTAGGGACATACATATTCATTCATTCTCAGCGAGTCAGTACGGACTGAGAAACACTGGGGTACCTGCCGTCGGTTGGTCCGAGGAGACAGGCACTCTAAAAGGTCCGTTCCTATGACCTCACCCAACGAAAAAGGAAGAGATCCCCTAGAAGGACTGGGTCCCTAACTTGGATTCAGAGGACTTGTCGTCCGTCTGAGGAATGGCTGACTCGATGTTCCCTTTGGGTTGGGGACATATACTTTCCTCAGTAGATAGTCAAGGTTCGACGATTACCTAATTTAAAAAGAATGAGAACGAAGAAACCATAAAGAGAAAGATGAATCCAGGAATGTTAGAGAAGAAAGAAAGTAAAAATTCACATACCAATTGTAAAAAGTTGTGATACTTGGTCTCACTTATTTTGTGATGACAAAAATACCAGTGGACCTGGTTTTGACGAATACAAAATTTCTTTGTTTCAATATTTTCTTCACAATTCTTACGTTATCACCGTTAAATAAAATATATATATATATATATATATATATAAAAGAAAAGAAGTGTCTTTTTTTATCTCGATTTTATTATGAGTAGAGAGACTTATTCAATAAATTCTTAAATTATAGTGTTTTATAAAAATTTAATTTTCTGTTCACTTAAGTTGGTATACAAACTATTTATCGGAATTGTCCTTAAAACGGATTGATGTTCTTCTACAATAAATATACACTACCTTTTAGTTTCATTAATCTCCACGTATAAAAGTTAAGAAGACAAGAAACAATAAGTTCTCCAAAAAATTAACTTTACTTTATTAGATTTAAAATGTAATTAAATAATAAAATGGAGTTTTTAGAAAGTAAAAACAAAAAGGACTCTTCTATTCTCTTGTATCCAAAACAATCTTGACCAATACTTATCATTTATATTTGAACGAACATGTCTTTAAATTTATGAGTTCCTTATCTGTCAATAAGACAAGTATCGCATTAGTAAATAAGGACTTAACAGAACAAAANTAGGGTCCCGACTAGAGGAAGTCTTACCTGACCAACCTAGAGAACCGTTAGGTTCCCTGAGAGTTCAGAAGAGGTTGTGGTGTCAAGTTTTCGTAGTCAAGGAGTCGTGAGTCGGAAGAAGTGTCAGGTTGAGAGTGTAGGTATGTACTGGTGTCCCTTTTGGTATCGGAACTGATCTGCCTGGAATCAGTCGTTTTATTACAGAGACGAAATCTTATACGACAGATCCAACCAGTATTGAAAGGAAGGTTCCTCATTCGCAGAAAATTAAAGTACCGACGACAGTGGTAGACGTCACTAAAACCTCGGGGGGGGTTTTATCAGACTGTGACAAAGGTGACAAAGGGGTAGATAAAGGGTACTTCACTACCCTGGCCTACGGTACTAGAAGCAAAAGACTTACAACTCGAAATTCGGTTGAAAAAGTGAGAGGTGAAAGTGAAAGTAGTTCTCCGAAAAATCAAAGAGAAGTGAAAGACGGTATTCCCACCATAGTAGACGTATAGACTCCAATAAATATAAAGAGGACCGTTAGAACTAAGGTCGAACACAAAGAAGGTCAGGTCACAAAGAGTACTACATGAGACGTATATTCAATTTATTCGTCCCGCTGTTATATGTCGGAATTGCATGATGAACAGGATAAACCTTGGTCAGACAACAACGTACAGATCAAGACTGACAGCGAAGAACTGGACGTATGTCTAAAGAGTTCTCCGGCCAGTCCACTACACCATAAGGGTAGAGAGAGTCTTAAAAGGTGTCAAATAACACTAGGTGTGTCAGTTTCCGAAACCGTATCAGTTAGTTCGTCTTTATCTACACAAAGACCTTGAGAGAACGAAAAAGGTACTAGGTCGCCTACAACCGTTAAACTAGAGACCAAGGAGACGGAAAAGATTTTGGTCGAATTTGTAGACCTTCAAGTGTCAAGTGCATAACGACTTCGGACAGAACCTCGTAAAACTCGTAATGAAATGATCATACACTTTACTCACGTTAACACGTCATCAAACTCCTAAAAACCGTAACGGAAAGAAACCCTATCCTTACTTTTGACTGGAAAAGGTCAGGACACCGGTGACGACTCAAAAGGTTTAAACGACCGTATAACTCACGTCGTGAAAGTATCGTAGTAGAAAGTCCTAAGCTTTATCGAGGTGACCTTAAGGTAGTGGAGGTGATCGAAACAAACATCACTACGAAAGATTCCGGGTGAACTGATTCTTATATTTATTTTATGACTTTTTAGATCGATTTCGTTAGTCACTCCTTTCTTTCTTTATTTTACAAATGTCTAACCTTTTCTTCTTGATTTTTACAAAAACAAGTGGCTACTTTGTTAACAGGAACATATTTTAGGTTTTCCTTGTAGTTCTTTGGAGAACGTTCGTTATACGTTAATATACTTCTAACTTCCTACGTTCCAATTATATATTTTCAGTTAACGAAAGGATAAAGGGTAATATTTGTTTACCTCAACTTTAATTTTTGTGTTATAATAAATGTAATCACAGGAAATTAAATATATGAATCCATATTCAGATTATTTTATACATTTTTTGGATATCCTTCTTATGATGTGTTAAGACTACTTGTTTAGATTATTGATTCAGTTATTTACCTATGTATAAGTACCTGTCCTTCTGAGTCAAAACAGTTCTGTATTCAAGACGGACCCGAAGGTCCCACCTCGATCACCATTTATTGTATGGACGGTTCCGTCCTTTACATCCTCTACACCCAAACTATAGACCCAGTCCTTCCAGGGGACCTCCTCCCGTGTCGTTAGGTGAAGTCATAAGGACGGACCTCTTAGTCCGTTCTCCTGGGACCTGTCTCCTGGGACAACCCGATGTCAGGTATCCTAGTGCGTAAGTCTGTGTCGACTTAACTGAATCATCCGTGTTTAAGAAGGATTCAACTAGATACCAAAGTAATATAAGAACAGTTTTAGGATCTTTCAACGAAGTACCGATTAAAACGATATTTGACTTCTAAAGAGATTTTTTATTTCAGAGAATCTTTTAAATTTCTCCTGATCACAGTTCCGAAACAACTTTTCAACCTCTAATAAATGTCTTCACTTTTAGATACACCTTTTTTTGATTATGATGTAAGGATACTGTGGATCCTTAATAGTTAAGTTAAATTTATTTGTAAACAATTTTAAGATTATACTTGTCACACATTATACTATTTTTGTTTAATAACAAATGTTATTCTCGATTTATATAAGGTATCGAAAATTTAAATGGAATACTCAATAGAAAGTCGAGAATAAATAAAACTGGTTGTACTTAATTTTTTTTTTAATATTCTATTAATGAAATGTTACAACACAACCAAAGAAGACACGTTGTCACACTTAGTCAATACTCATATGTTTATAAAGGTGGGAGAACTTAGAGGGAGGGTGGAGGAGTAGGTTGGGGAGATCCAGTAGTGTCTCATCGTTCTACTCGAGGGACACGATATATCGTCGAAGGTTGTTTGATACATAAATTGTGTGACGTAACTCATTTGTAGTCACAAAGGAGAATCAACAGGGTGGGAGAGGAAGGGGGTGACACAGGTGTTCAGGTCAGAGAGACAGAAATAGAGAGAAGGACAGGACCTTTATCCAAGTAACCATAGTAAAAGATCTAAAAAATATATACACAATTATCTCCTATATACAAAAAGAGAAAACCTGAATATAGTGAGACATACTGTCTGAGATCTAAGTGGGTAAAGTGATGTTAACTGAGTTAAAACGGGGAGAAATACACACTCATTATAAGGTAACATAAATATCATGGTGTGCAAGAAATCGGTAAATAGACAAGTATCTATTGATCCAACGAAGGTACAGCACCGATAACATTTATCACGATGTTGTTTGTAAAGATAGGTTCAGAGAATCTTAATACCAAAATAGTCCCATATATGGGTACTCTTTTTCTTTACGTTTTTCCGTTTTACAGACTTCTCCGGAATGTTTATCGACTCTTTTCTTCTCTTCGATTTCCGTTTCCTCCTTTCTTTTCTATATGGGTAAACTTACGTCTGAAGGTTTCTTATCGTTCCTCTCTATTCTTTCGGAAGGAGTCATTAGTTTTGTTTCTTCATCTCATTTTGTTATCTTACCCTCCCTAATCTCTAGAGAAGTTCTTTTAATCTCTATGGTTTCCTTGTAAAGTACGTTTCTACCCGTGTTATCCTGTCTTTGTCATTGATTGTCTTTGTCTTCTATAATTCTTCTCCACAGTTCTTATGTGTCTTGATATGTTTCTTTTCTAGAAGTACTGGGTCTATTGGTATTACCACACTAGTGATTGGATCTCGGTCTGTAGGACCTAACACCCAGTTCACCCGGTATCCTTTGTAGTGACGTTTGTTTCGATCACCTCCACTATCTTAAGGTCGACTCGATAAAGTTTAGGATTTTCTACTACGATACTTTCACGACGTGAGTTATACGGTCGTTTAAACCTTTTGAGTCGTCACCGGTGTCCTGACCTTTTCCAGTCAAAAGTAAGGTTAGGATTTCTTTCCGTTACGGTTTCTTACGAGTTTGATGACGTGTTAACGAAAGTAGAGTGTACGATCATTTGTTTACGAGTTTTAAGAGGATCGGTCCGAAGTCGTTATACACTTGACACTTGAAGGTCTACCAGTTCGACCAAAATCTTTTCAGTCTCTTTGGTGTCTAGTTTAACCGTTGTAGAGGACGTAGTAGTCTTTTCGTTCTCTCACGGTCTTTTTGTAGATAAAAAAGAAATAACTGATGTGGTTTCGGAAACTGACACACCTAGTGTTGCTTGACACCTTTTAAGAATTTCTCTTCCCTCATTGTGTGGTGGACTGGACGGAGGACTCTTTAGATATATGTCCAGTTCTTCTTTGTCAATCTTGACCTGTACGTTGTTGTCTGACCAAGATTTGTCCTTTTCCTCATTTAGTTCCAATATATAACAATGGGACGAACAAATTGAATATACGACTCATGTACTACGTTTTACGGTCCAACCTTCTTCGTGTTCTACCTTAGTTCTAAAGACCCTCTTTATAGCATCGAAGTCTATGCGTCTACTATGGGTGGGAATACCGTCTTTCACTTCTTGATTTCTCGGAGAACTACTTTCACTTTCTCCTCTCACTTTTACAACCGAATTTTGAGTTGTAAGTCTTTTGTTTCTAGTACCATGGGTCAGGGTAGTGAAGTACCGTTTATCTACCCCTTTGTTACGTTCGTCAGTGTCTGAAATAAGAACCCCCGAGGTTTTAGTGACGTCTGCCACTGACGTCGTTACTTTAATTTTCTGTGAACGAGGAACCTTCTTTTCAATACTGGTTGGATCTGTCGTATAATTTTTCGTCTCTCTAATGAAACGGTTGTTTCAAGTAGATCAGTTTCGATACTAAAATGGTCTTCAGTACTTACCTACACTCTAAACCCGATATTTCTTTCGACTCGTGTCTTCTTAACTACGATAACTTGACACCACGACCTCCTGAGAACTCTCAGGGAACCAAACGTTTCTCTAGATTGGTCAGGTAGGATGTCCTTTAGTCAGGACTTATAAGTAACCTTCCTGACTATACTTCGACTTTGAGGTTATGTAACAGGTGTACTACACTTCTCGACTGAGTAACCTTTTCCGGGACTACGACCCTCTTTAACTTCCGCCCTTCTTTTCCCCTACTGTCTTCTACTCTACCAACCTACTGTAATGGCTACGCTAACTGTACTCAAACTAATCCGAGGTCCTCAACCACTAGCTGTCCCTTCGAATCACACGACATCAGGTACCCCAGTGTTTCTCTGTCTGACTCGCTGACTTGACTTGAATATGGGTCATTACCCTAACGACTCAGTATACCATCAAAACAAGAATCTAAAATTCCTTAGAGGTACGAGAAAAGGTAACACTAACATAGTTAAATTTAAGGGTGGTTATCAAGTTCTACCAAGTAAAAAGAAAGGTGTGGGAGAGGTCGTAAATAACGAAGGTCTAAAAATTTACTAGTAAAAATAGTTACACTTCACTATGGAGTAACATCAAACTAAACATAAAGAGATTATTACTCACTATAACTCGTAAACATTTTATTACCTTAATCTCGTGAAGGATTGTGGTATGTGTTTTTATTTGATTTTTACTAAAAAAAAACTATTCTTATTACTTAGAGAGAAATGTAGTATCAAACCGAACAATTCACTTTAATATAAAACTCTAATAGATTGCTCCAATTTGATTTATATTTAACACGTCCATTAAACTATTAGTTTACTTTCTGAAGTTACTCTTCTTAGAGTACCTACTGTATAAAAACACATAATTAGACAAATTGAATTTCAATAAACTTTAACTTTAGTTATCTATAAATAACGGTGTATTTAGGATCGTTCAACAGACCTTATTTCGTGTTTCGTTTGTACAAACAACTTACAACGCATTATCATTCTTTTAAATACATGGAAAGTATAAAATAATAAAAAAAGTGTCCAAGAAATTAAAAAGTGTCAAAGAATAAACACGATACGAAACAGTGAGTCAACACAGACTTAGAAACACTGGGGTACCTGACATCGGACGGTTCGAGGAGACAGGTACCCCTAAGAAGTCCGTTCTTATGACCTCATCCAACGGCACGGGAGGAGGTCCCCTAGAAGGGTTGGGTCCCTAGCTTGGGTCCAGAGGAAGTGACGTCCACCTGAGAAATGGTAGACTTATAAGTAGTTTATATATTACTAGTCCATGTAAGATATCTTAGTAGAGGTTGAAGTAAGTTACTAAGTGTACCGAGTAGTGACAAAATCGTAATCACTGGTGTAAACTAGCTATTGTACACTTCCTTTCGTTAACCGTGTTACTCTCGAGTAATATGAAGTTTATTATTTGAATAATATACCTATATTATTTTGAAGTTATATTTTATTGTACTATTTTATAGTTTTTATAATTTTAGAAACCACGAAGTTAATAAAAGTATATTAAATGGATTGTACTCTCAAACATGAAACCGAAAAATAACTATTAACATTGAAATTATGTTATAAATGATAAACTCTAAGAAGTTGGACGTCACTAAGTGTACAGACAATTATTAGATTAATAAAGAACAAGATAAATCATTTAAATAACATATTTCCTTTAGGATGTCAGACGAGAACTTATCTACCGTTAATAGTATTTGAATTCTTAATGATATTTTCCTATATGTTAATTAGTCAAGACACAAAGTGTGATGGTACACGTACGGGACTACGTTACGAAAGTCGACATACCGTCGACAAGAAATTACTTAAAAAAATATAGAGATTCATTAAGAAATACTACTTAATACCGTATAAGTTGGTCTTAATTATTACATGGTCTTCGTACACACTTTTTCATTTAATTTAGAAATGACTTTTTAAATTTAACTAAACTCTAAAATTTAATTTTTATTTATACATTTGTTTAATAAAATTTAAAAGTCGACTACTTTTAGGGTGGAACATTTACAGAAGTCACTGGTTCTTACTATGTCATAAAATGAAATTACTCTTCATTTACAAGAGAATTACATTTTTTGTCCTTAGTGGGTGAATATGAGTGTCATTCTTATTCCATTCCAGAAACTTTCTTGATGAGTTTATAACGATTTAAACATTAAAATTGAAACTCTATTGGAATGGAGTATATGTAGGATAATGACTACCTGACCGAAAAGTTAGGGACAGTGGTCACCTTTAACAGGTCATTAAAATGAAAAGAAAGAGAGTGGATTTACTTAGGACGTTCCTCTTGGAACTCTAGTCAGTGAACTATAACATCATTCTTAATTCATTTTAGATAAGTTAATCGTTTACAAGAACCTTACGACTACTAATTACGACTACAATCATCAGACACAGGTTAGTTCTATCTTTTAGGTGTGTCATTGAACTTGTTCTTTTCCAGTTACACTTCTTTATTATCGATAATGTTCCTTAACCACATTGTACCGTATCCCAACACTCTTTATTTCGTTGTGATTTATTATATCCATGTCTTTTCTATTTTTATCGGTGTGGGAGATACCGATCTAACTTGTGGGTTTCCTTTCCGGGGTGTCCCGACTCCATGTCTGGTACACCCTCCTTTTCGGTACTGATTAACCTACCTTCTATTAAGTGAAACCACGTTGTCTCCCTTTTTGAACAACCCTTTGATGGGAGATCGTGAACGGTGTAAAAGTGAGTGATTCTATGACCCCTTTCAAGAAGTGACTCTCCATAGAGTGACCTCTGTGAGTCCATGTTTTGGTGAGATTCACCTATACACCACTACTTACAATATCCGAAACCTTCTCCCACAAACAATACTGGTCACGTAAGAGAACCGTTCCGAGAGACTCAGAAATGAGACGAAGTAAAACATGAGGTTCCGGTTTAAACGGACAATGAGGTCCATAAAGAACTGAAGGAGGAAAACGTAAGGTAAGGGACCTTAGTTTTCCTAACATAGATTTAGTAGACTTAGTAGTCTACGAGGGATACTACCTTTCTTGTAGAAGAAAACCACAAGAAGATCTTACTGAAAATCCAGTAGTATCTTGTCGTCTTAACTTCGGTTTTTTAAACACGGAAGTTTAACACCAAGACCTCTTCTGCGAACTCTCAGGCAATCCGACGGTTTAGTTTGGTCAGTTAGGATACCAATTAGTAGGGACTTATAAGTCACCTTTCTGACTTAGGTTTCGAGGTTATGAAAACGGACTACGTTTCTCTACTGAAACCTTTTCATGGACTACGATCTTTTCTCAGTTCGACTTTCCTCTTCTCCCACCATCTCCTACTCTACCAATCTATCGTAGTGACTGGCTTACCTGTACTTAGACTCGTTTAGGGTCCTCTATAACTTCCTCTCTATTCGGACCACAGGACGTCAGGTACACCAGTGTTTCTTAGTCTGTCTTGAATCGTTGACTTGTTGTTGTGGTTGTTTGTTTTTCATAAGTATGGTACACTGACTTCCGTTTTTCTTTTTTTTCCCTTTTTTTTCACAAACAGAATAGGAATTGTCTTAAGTCCATTCTAAACTTTGGAAGGTAACGGTACGATTAATATACGAATAGTAGTCAACAGTTATATAAATCTATTTATATGAATAGATTTATGTTACCTTTAGATCACTTGTAGACCGTATTAAATTAAGAAAGAAGTTTAATGTCGACCTTGTTCAATGTTGTGTGGTTTTTTAAAGAGAATCGGAAAAATGTATGAAAACTTTGGGTTCCTTGAACTAAAGTTTATATGTCTCCCATTATAGAGATATAATTTCATTTCTACAAGTATCCGGTCTAATGGAAATGTTGTAAAAAAATTATCACCGAGTCTACTATTTCTTAGACGGACGTTGTCGCGTGACGAGTGATTGATAAGACGATCAGACCTTTACTAGTGGTACATCTATCTGGGAGACTAATCCATAAGTGCCATTCTACAACATAGAGTCTGACATTTCTTGGACGTATGTTACATCCTCTGCCCTCAGACTGGGGACGTAGTCCTTCTAAGGGACCTCTTCCCTAACCGTTGGATAAGGTCATAAGAACGGACCTCTTAAGGTATTTGTCTCTCTGGACCACCCGATGTCAGGAACCCCAACGTTTTTCAGCCTACACTGCTTGGTCGCACTGATCGTATTCGTGGAAAATAAAAATTCAGTTACGACGACGACGACGATTCAGCGAAGTCAGCACAGGCTGAGACACGCTAGGGTATCTGCCGTCGGGTGGTCCGAGGGGACAGGGACCCTAAGAGGTCCGTTCTCATGACCTCACCCAACGGTAAAGGAAGAGGTAAAATTCAGTTATATAAAATATTTTATTATTCAATCCTCTTATAAGTACATTCTGTCAATGACTTCAAAGAGTCGTAAGAACATTTTACGATTTCAGTACTAGCAAAAGAGTCACGAGGAATTTGTCCAGTGTTTTATGAATAAAGTATTTACTCATATTACTTGTGTTTTTTATTTAACATTATTATCTCACATTTTTTGCTTATTCTAAATAACTTTTCTACACAAGAAGGATTCATTCATTTCATTCATTTCAGTGAGTCAGTACAGGCTGAGAAACGCTGCAGTACCTGACATCGGATGGTCCGAGGAGGGAGGTACCTAAGAGGTCCGTTCTCTTGACCTCACCCAACGGTAACGGAAGAGGTCCCCTAGAAGGGCTGGGTCCCTAGCTTGGACCCAGAGGACGTAAGGGTCCAGAGGACTTAAGGTCCGTCTGCGAAATTGGAGACTCGGTGGTCCCTTCGGGTAAGAAGGATTATTCTTATATTTTTAACTCCTATACGAAATATTACCTTCATAGAAAACACCTGTTAAACTTGTATACACTTACTCCGTGTACCCGTAGGTTTACTTTGACCGTAATATAATAATCTTTTCTTTCTCACATATGACTATCTGAAGACTCTCACGGACAAAGACATCAGAATAAATAAAAGGTAAATTTTTTACTTCTTTAACACGCTAGACATCTTAGGTCTAGTTAAGACTTTTGCTCTAATATATGGTGGACTTTTCTTAAACTCGAACATAAGTCTATACTCAGTTTAAAGTATAGTATTTATTATGTCTTTTGTTATCGGAACCGACATTTACCGAGTTAGGACCCTTAACATAGACACCGATACTATCATTTTGCAAAGTAATATTAAGATAAAGGAAAAGTAGTCTTATTCACTATCAAGACTTGTGACTCATTCGATTACAGTCTTTACTCAATTAATCTGAAGAACGAAAAATTTAACAAATGTAGTCAAGATTTCCTGAGAACATAAAGTTTCATCGTCTTTACGTTAAAGTACCATAAGACGAATTCACTGAATCTCTATATGTGATTGATGGATTTCAAACTAATAAAATTACTAAAATTCAGAGGATTTGTTGTTTATCTTTAAACACTAAAAAGATTGGTTATATGAGCCAGGTCTTACTTCTGAGATTAGACTTGTGATTTAATATTTAAACGAGTAGTTTTGATTATCCGTCTAGTGTCTTTTCTATTAGAATCATTTTCCTTGATTTTTAGACATTTTCAAAACATGTATTGAATATTGTCCGTATCTTATTTGATAGTGCCTTGTATTTGTATTAATACTTTATTGGGTTCCAATAACCATTTCGATTAGATCTGACAATTAGTTTTTAAGTGGTTTTACTTAAATCTAACAACTGTCTTATTAATCAGCTAATTTTAAAGATAAAGTATTTGATCGAATAACAATAATATAAGTACGTTATCAAACTCTAGAACTATCGATGACCTAAACTCATTTTATAAATTTTGACAGAGGATAAACATAATTCAATCATCTTACTACGTAAGTAATGGATACTTGTTAGATTTCTCAATACAAATCTTTGTAGGAGACGAATTCTAATTAAATAAATGAGTAATGTGTACTATTTCTAAAAAGGTGTAATACTGATTATTCGTTATATTTGTGTAAACCGTTTCCGTTTATGTCACAGTAAATGAAGTATTTATCGTAAAGAATAAACATATTAGTTACATATATAAAATATAGAAACTCAACGTCTGATAAAATCCTTACTATTATCACTACAACACAACCAATAAAACTAACACCATCAGGTAATATATAATGTTTAATATATGACGGGTTTATCGTGTAGAAGAATGAATTAAAAGTCAACATCTAACCATTCACCTATGACCTTTGAAAGGTCATCTGTCAAGTATATTTATTTAAGTATGTATAGATGTTTATATGTATGGTGTACTTAAATATTCTCGTATTTTCACATGTCTATACATATAAGTAATTGTACGTACATATATATATATATATATATATATATATATATGTGTCTAAATTTCTGAAGGGACAAACAAGTCGTCATTTCTTAGACGGGTGTTACGTCCTGTACACCAAAGTTAGGGACCCAACCCTTCTAGGGGACCTCTTCCTTTACTGTCGGGTGAGGTCATAAGAACGGTACCTTAGAGTACCTGTTCCCCAACGTTCACTCAACCCGTACTAAATACCTGATTTGTTATCGTCGTATACATGTCTAAATATAAATTTTCACAGATTCTTTACGATATCGTGATTTTTATTTAACTATTCTGATACATCTACAAGTTTCTAACTAAGACCAAGGGTGGGAATACTTATAATTCATTAAGTCTATCGAAAAAGTCCCTCTTATTAATTTTCTCGACGTGTTTATAAAGTGAAAACGAAAGTGATCCATTGGAATCTCTATAAACCAAAACTAAAGTCTGGTGACGTTGTTTCACTCAGTGTATTTTAAAAACCAACACGACCGTCTTTACTTTATAGTAACATATAGAGGTAGTCTTGAGAACCCACATAACAAGTAATCGTCATTATAAAAATTTCTTAAAAAAAAAGGACTCATCGGTCAGAGTTGTCGTCCTAATTGTAAAAGTTATTTGGTATAATATTCGGTTTCGTGACAGTATCTCCGATACAACAAAATCCATATCTCGTGTCATTTCCTTATTTCGTTAAACATCAAACATTATATGATAGAGTGAATTTGGTATCACGTCGTTAAGTTATATTCTTATAAACCGGGTAACACGTTTATTCTTTTAACTTATAACTCTTCTTTTTCTTTAAAAGTGTTTAAAACATGATCCTTATGGGTGGTCTAACTATTGCACGAACTTACTCGAATATAGTGGAATACCTTTGGTTAACAATTTACAACGTCCCTACAAAAATTTTATGATCGTAAAAATTTTATCAGTGCTCCGTTGATAAAATGTGGTGTCTCTATCCGTTTACGATGTTCAGTCTCGACGAAGAAAAGTCTCTAGACGAAAGCCAAGTCAAGTCAAGTCAGCGAGTCAGCACAGGCTGAGGAACGCTGGAGCACTTGGTGTCGTACGGTCCGGAGGAACAGGTAGTGGTCGAGGGCCTCATGTGGGTTTGGGTACAGGTAACTCAGTCATTACGTTAGGTTGGTAGAGTAGGAAACAACAAGGGAAGAGGAGACCGGGATTTAGAAAGGGTCATAGTCCCAGAAAAGTTTACTCAGTCGAGAGGCGTAGTCCATCGGTTTCATAACCTCAAAGTGGAAGTTGTAGACAGGGAGGTTACTTGTAGGTCCTGACTAGAGGTGATCCTACCTGACCAACCTAGAGGAAAGTCAGGTTACCTGAGAGTTCTCAGAAGAGGTCGTGGTTTCAAGTTTTCCTAGTTAAGAAGGTGTGAGTCGAAAGAAATATCAAGTTGAGAGAGTAGGTATGTACTGATAACTTTTTTGTTATCGGAACTGATCTGCCTGGAAACAACCGTTTCATTACAGAGACGAAAAATTATACGACAGATCCAACTAGTGTTGAAAGAAAGGTTCCTCATTCGTAGAAAATTAAAGTACTGACGTCAGTGGTAGACGTCACTAAAACCTCGGGTCTTTTTATTTCAGTCGGTGGCAAAGGTGACAGAGGGGCACATAAAGGGTACTTCACTACCCTGGACTACAGTACTAGAATCAAAAGACTTACAACTCGAAATTCAGTTGAAAAAGTTAGAGAAGAAAGTGAAAGTAGTTCTCCGAGAAATGAAGAAGTGAAAGACAGTATTCCCACCACAGTAGACGCATAGACTCCAATAACTATAAAGAGGACCGTTAGAACTAAGGTCGAACACAAATAGGTCGGGTCGCAAAGAGTACTACATGAGACGTATCTTCAATTTATTCGTCCCACTGTTATATGTCGGAACTGTATGAGGAGAAGGTTAAACCTTGGTCAGAAAACAAGGTACAGGTCAAAATTTACAACGAAGAACTGGACATATGTCCAAAGAGTTCTCCGTCCAGTCCACCAGACCATAAGGATAGAGAAAGTCTTAAAAGGTGTCACATAACACTAGGTGTGATTCCCAACCGTATGAGTTATTTCGTCTTTATCTACAAAAAGACCTTGAGAGAACGAAAAAACTATTAGGTCACCTATAACCGTTAAACTAGAGACCAAGGAGGCGGAAAAGATTTTGGTCGAACTGGTAGACCTTCAAGTGTCAAGTGTATAACGATTTCGGACCGAACCTCTTAAAACTCGTAATGAAATGATCGTACTCTACTCACGTTAACACACCATCAAACTCGTAAGAAACAGTAATGGAAAGAAACCCTGACCTTATTTTTGACTGGAAAAGGTCAGGACACCGGTAACGACTCAAAAGGTTTACACGACCGTATAACTTACGTCGTGAAAGTCTCGTAGTAGAAAATCCTAAAATTTGTCGAGTTGATATTAAGGTAGTGGAGGCAATCGAAACAAGTATCACTACGAAGGATTCCGGGTGAAATGAAGTGTAAAGTCCTACAGACCGAGATTGACTCGTACTCACTAGTGTGGAAGCACTAATAGACCCAGTACTTCTGAAAAAACATGTCAAGACACATAAGAACGGTGGAGAAGGATTATAGAAGACGAAGACAATCCAGGTATGGTAAAGACAGGAAATAACTCGAGTAGAAATGTACTTTACAAGGGAACTATAGAGATTCAAAGAACTTCTCTACAGATCAGAAAGGGTAAGATAACAAAAGGAGATAAGGAGACATAACTAGTGACGCCTTTCGAAAGAATAGAGAGGAACGATAAGAAACCTTGAGACGTAAGTCTACCCATATAGAAAGGAAAAGAGGAACAAAAAGTGAAGAGAAGAAAAGTGTCGATAAAGATTCCGGAGGAGACTGTCTGTAAAACGAAAAAACGTAAAGAAAAAGAACTCCTACCAGAACTAGGGACAGAGGACATGTCACAGTACTTGGAGGCAGGTATCAAGTAGTCCGTGAGACGGATAGTATAGATCAGGGACTTTAGATGAAGAGTGAAAGTAACATATCAGTATTCTCTAAAATAAATCCAGTATGAACTTACTAGATTACGAAAAGGGGTGAAAGAAGTTAAATTCAGACTTAAACCGTTATTCCTCAAGTACTAGACTCGGTGTCAGTCAAGGACTAGAACGAAAACGACTGATATATCTCGAAGAGGTAGAAACCGACGTTTCCTATATTAGACTAAAGTCACAACTGGTAGACCACTACAGGTGCACATGTCAGAAGAGAACAGAATATCCCTCTCCCACAAACGATACTGGTAACGCAAGAGAACCGTCCTGAGATAATCGGAATCGGGACGAAGTAAGACATGAGGTTCCGGTTTAAACGGACAATGAGGTCCACAAAGAACTGAAGGATGACAACGAAGGGTCAGGGGAAATTACTTTTCCTGTAGAAAACCCCCACAATCAAGATATTCTAGAACATTCAAAAGTATCTTTGAAAACTGAAGTCGAAGAAGTCACAATGACCAACCCCGTATCTGAACCTAATGACACTATAACTTACCAAACGGAACCTTTACTTGTCTCTAGTAAGACAGCAAAAACTCTAACGAAGGTTCATGACGTAAAGCCTGAGAAAACAACTGGTACTACCGATGAGGTAAAGAAGATTTCCTAAGGACGGGTGTCATCATCTATGTTACCAGTCGACTCAATTTCAGTAGGTAAGTTCAGGTAGAATCAACGACTAAGGATCTTACAGTTGCAAGTGAGAACGGTAGAGGACAAACTGGTGAAGGTTAAATGGAACTAAGTACCTGGATTGTAAGGTCCAAGGATACGTTATAACGAGAAATGTCGTAGTTTAGAACGACAATAGTGGTCAGGGTAGGTGTTGACCCACAATAAAAACGAAACCGAGGTAGAGAAGTAAGAAAGACCTCAATAAAGAGGTGACTAGAGGTCCTCGTATAACCCGTGGATGACTGGACCCCTCAAGTAGAAAATCACAGTATAGAAAAACGGAAAAGTACGACAAGTACCCCAAGAGTTCCGTTCTTATGACTTCACCAAACGGTAAGGGAAGAGGTCACCTGGTGTAAGAC